>PVKA01026675.1:0-31423 GCA_004027165.1 Ctenomys sociabilis
AATGGGATCAACTTTTCCTAAAGAGCTTCTGCATGTCAAAAGAAATTGTCAACAGAGTGAAAAGACAACCCACAAACTTTGAAAAAATCCTAACTAATAAGCAATCAGACAGAGGTCTACTGTCTAGAATTTATAAAGAACTAAGATATAACAGGGCCCTCAAATTTAAAGACCCAATTCAGAAATGGGCATCTGAGATTCCTATATTTTTTAAATATTTTTTTATTCTTCTTTTTTAACAGCTGGACTTTTGGTCAACGAACATATTCAAATAGTCACTGAGCATTTAATATACAAAGCATGTCTGAATATATAAATTCTTAAAACTGTAAAGATATGGAGATGATACAATTTTAAAAACTTAAAACAGTGAAAAAAATTAAAAGTAAGCAATGTTTTCACTTTCATATGTCCTTCAGAATTAAAGTCATGTGAGTTGCTTAAAATTCTCAGTTTTGAATGACGAAATTCTCTTTAGTTTAGGAAAATGAACTTTTATTTTTTTTTTTATTTTTTTTTTTTATTTTTTTTTTTTTTTGCGGAACTGGGGATTGAACTCAGGCCCTTGCGCTTGCCAGGGAAGCGCTTATTCCGCTGAGCTATCTCCCCAGCCCCTGAACTTTTATTTAAAATAGAATAAAAAACACTGAGTCTCAAAAAATCTTTAAAACATGACTGATTTGGGGTGACTTTTCATTCGAAGTTTTGCTTACAGACTTCCTATCTTCATAAACAATACTCTTTTGGACCTAAAAAAGAAGACAAGCTTGAACAATTTCAGCAAAAAAAAATCTTCCTTTATATTCACTATATTGTTAAGTTTCATATTTAAAGGGAGAGTGGTGACTGTTACTGAGTTATATAAAAATGAGGAAATATACTTCAGTTATAATCTCTATTTTTTCCATTTATTCATTGTGTTTAAAGACAGTCTATCAAACTCTCTAGATGGTTTCTCATTTGGAAAGAGAATCAGCAATACCTTTAATATTTACTTTATAACCTTATTAGGAGTCCTAAATGAATTAATAGCTAACTTCCTCAGGGAAAAATAGGACCTAATTTATTCATCTTCTGATATCTTTAGCAAAATGATCACTCATTCTTGACATTGTCCATAGTAGTTAGTAAAGATCAACTGTAATGGTTCAAATCTTGACCACCTCATATGGCCTTCTAACACTGGATTAAGTGATTTCACTTTAGGTCTAAGATGAGGGAGAGGTTTTCGTCTCAGCTTTCAGCTGAGGATACCTTCTATTTTCATCTGCAACATCATTATATCTTACCTTATCATACCGCCTAGTATTCAGGGAAGTATTGAATTAATCTTGCTTTCCCATCGTATCAGTGAAGATTACAGAATGAAACATCTCTCACTTTACATTGTCTGAGATCTCATTTCAATTCCTTTGGGTTAGATTTTTGGCATAAAGACTACTAAAAGGACTTTGCTTTCTTTTTTTCAAAACATCATACTAGAAGGCAAAAATAATATCACTGATCCAATTTCAATTATCTTGTTAAACGGCTGTCAGAAATTTTCACTATAGATAAAGCCAGATAGCTCAGCAGATTAAAGTGCCTGCTTAGTCAGATGCAGGGCCTGGGGTTCAAACCCTGGCCGGCCAAGTGGGCCCCACCCAGGGACACTCTAAGAGGGATACTGAGACTGGGCATGGTGATGCACACCTAAAAATCCAGCACTTGGAAAGCTGAAAATAGGAGAACCACTAAGAGTCCGATCCGTGAAGTGAGATCCCTTAGATTCTGTACTAAATAATGCATTTCAAAAATAAAAATATATAAATATATAAATACAAAAGAATTTTTCACTATAAAGATGATGTTTTTCACTATAAAGTTGCATTTCAAGAAATATAGTTATGTTTGAGTTATGTTTGCATTTAAGAAATTTTGAGGCTAAGTAAAAATTCTGTTAATCCTTAAAGTTTACATTTTTAACTTAATTCTTTGATAATGTTGGCCTCTGTTATAATAATGATGGTTGCCAAAGAGTAATTTGCCAGCTCCCTGTCTTCTGCTACATTTCATCCACGCATTTCTACTGAAAGAAGTAAAATAAAAACTATTTCAGGCAAACAAAATCTGAGATAATTTATTGTCAGCACACCTGTACTAAATGAAGTACCATGGGGAGTTTTTCCTCACAGGAGGAAAAGTACTTGTAAAGAGAAATAAAGTACACTACAAAGAGTATATGTGTTAGCAAATCTAATTAAATGTTTTGATGAAATATAAGTATTTTGCAATAAAATACCTTGTATCATTCTTAGGGATGAAATTTATATTTTGTTTATTATTAGAGTAATATTGTTTTTAGATTCTTAGTCTATTCAGTTATAATTATTTACTGTCATTATTGGTGTTTAGCTTACATGGTCCAGATTTGGCCCTGGGGACCCTTTCAGATGGACTCTTGTGTCCTTTTGATATGTCACCGATTCCAGGAGTGCTTCTTTTCTTTGTGGTCCAGAGAGATGTGCAGGCTTCTTTTGGGGCCTCTTCCACCCCACTCCTGGATCCAGTCATTTTTGAAAGAAGCTCTGGGTTCTTGTTGGTAGAAAATCTTACTCAACGTACAATCTCAGATAAGTTCAGTAGTTGTTACTTACAGTTTTTGATTATTTATTTTCTCAACTCAACTTTATTCCTTTATTATAACATTTATTCCACTTGCTGTTAAGTATTATTAACATTTTAATTTGTTCCCATCAAATTTTCTTTTTTCTACTCTTTTCTTGCCTTCTTTTGAATTAATCATATCTTTGTTACTCTATATATTCTTCTTTTATTTCTTTAAATAATGCATGCCTCATCATTATTGCTGTAGGGAATTATAATGTGAATGATTCCCTGGTTAGTGTTTAATATTTTTGAAAGTTGAAAAACTGAAATCCTTCTCTTTATCTGTGTTACTGTTTTCATGAATTGTCAGGACACATATATTTCAAATCTCACAAATGTCCTTATTGTTTTATGTAGTAAATATTTCATTAGATTTGCCTATACTTACACCCTTTCTAGTGTACTTTATTTCTCTTTACAAGCATTTTCCTTTCATGAGAAAAACTCTCTATAGTATTTCTTTTAGTACAGATCTACTGGCAATAAATTATCATAGATTTTCTTTGGCTGAAATGATACTTATTTCATATCTATTTTTTAAAGGATTTTTGATGCAAGTACAGTTCTAGGCCAAGATTTTTTTCTGATATTCCTCTGGTTTTCTGAGGTTTATTCCCTTTTTGTTAGTACTTTAAGGGTAATCTGTGTTCAAACTCTACCTGCTTTAAAAATTTCAAAATCTGGATTCTCACTCTTGTGCAGTTTTACTGTGCCAAATATTTACCTGTATCCTCAAGTCAAATATATTCAAATCCTAACCTTGAAGATCTTATAATGTAGCTCACTTGTCCTACACAATCTTTAGCAGGGTTATGAAGTCATGAATTGTCTGGTGCACTGAGACATGCTTATAAATTTGGGTGGCTGAGGTAGGAGGATTGTTGGGAGTTTGAGACCAGCCTGGGCTACATAGTGACTTCAAGGCCAGCCCAGACTACACAGAGAGATTCTGTCTCAAACAAAAAAAATATCAAGTCATTATGATAGACTAGTCCAATTTGACTTACAAAAAGGGGAGATTCAGACACAGAGATAAAGATTGGTGATGTCTATATTAAAGCGTGAGATACAAGACAGAGGACAGTCTTGTATGGACAGTATAGTTGGGATAGATAACGCTGTGCTTCTACATAATTCTATGAGAGGCAAGATTTGCACTAATGGTGGTTGGACAGGATATTATGTCGGCTTCTAGTACTATGGACAACTGCTAGGAAAGTAACAAAGTAGAAAGTATTAATTATTGAATCTTTGATGTGATTCAGGTATAAAAAATAAGATATACAAACAGCTACACTCTCTTAATTTACTGATAAGAGACATATGCTATAATAATGTCTGTAAGAATAATATCATGTACACACCTTCTATGATACCAAAACATTATGAAAACAGTTTGCAATGTATTAATTTATCAAATCCATCTTGTCAAGATATCTTAAAACTGTCTCATTGATATTTGTACTTCAATAAAACAAAAATAAAAATTAAAAAAAGATTAATTTGACAGTTAAGTCACAGCAGTCTAGTTTCCCTTATGTTTTTCTTACCTAATACACAAACCTGGTGCACCAACCGTATGAAATAGTGATTCTAGCGCTTTGAGATGCAAAACTTAATGCCTTTGACAAACTCAGGAAAAATTTCAGATGTTATTTCTCCATCCATTCTGGTGCTATCCTATTATCTCTTTATTCTCATTCTAAGAAGCTAGTATAAATAGATCTATTCACTTTAATATATATATATATATATTTTCTTACTTTTTTCTTATTCTGTATTTTTTGTGTTTACGATTGGACATTTTCTAATTATTTTTATTCACTAATTCTCTTTCTGTTATTAAAATATATCACTATTAAATTCTTAATTTTAGTTAATTTATGTTTTCATTTCTAGGACTTCTTTTTGCACATTTTACACATTTCAGTTGATTAAATTACTGTTCTGTTTGAACATATTAGTTGCAATTAATTTGAGACCATTACAATAATTTTAACCTGTGATTCTCTATTACTAATTTTCATCTCTTGGCTTTTAGGCATTCAATCTTCCATGCCTCATCCTGTAACTTTTGATTGAATGTTTGATATGCTTCAAAAAATTTATAATGGCATGATATGATACTGTCTTTCTCCAGATAGAGAATTAGCACATAAGACCAACTGACTAGGGAGTGGCCTATTGCAGGCTAGCTCTTCCTTTTAGGCTAATCATTTTCAGATGTCTCTTGACACAGGCCAGTGTATTTGGTTACCAAGTCCCCTCTTTTTTAATGTAGTGTGAATGTCAAACCATGACTCTCCAGTACCACAAGGCTGCTAAATTCTATAAACTTTTCACCTCTTAGAAGCAGAATTTTTTTGTCTTACTTCTCAAAGTATTGCCTGGAAAATGCATTGCTTCAGAGTAAACAAATATCTTGAGGGGAAATTGAACAAAAACATATTCAAGTTCACCTCCCTGTGGTTTCCTTTTATGTGGCTTCTTTCTCCTGCTTTAAAGAAAAATATCTTTTGCAATAGCTTTGGACACCAAGTTGTGGCCCCTAATGCATACCCTGTAAATCAGCTGACATCTCTAGCCTGTCACTTTCTCTTTGGCATTGACACCATGATAGGTAAGTAAGTACTAGCCCTGAGGAGAAAAAGGAACCATTAATGCCAAGCTCAGTTCCATGTAATGCAATTCTCTTCAAGGTCAAAAACCTCAGTGCCAAGTTCTTCTATCTGCCTTGTAATGCTGCAAGTAGCTAGTGTGTTTCCCTGTCCTCAGCCATGGATTTCACCTAGAAATCTAGAAAATCTTTTCAGAGATCATCAATACTATTACAGTAAAAAATGAGTTACCTATTTTTCCTAGCTGCTCTAACAATGGATATAATTATCTCTGACTGTTCTTTCCATGGAAAGATCTGAGATTAACTCAACTTGGAGAAAATGAAAGTAGCAACCAGAAGAAAATTATTAATTTAAAGTTTTATTTGCCAAATCTTGAGTATCTACTTTCTAAAAGACATTGCTCAATAACAGATAAGGGAAAGAGGGACAAATAAAAAAAAGGATGAAGGGAAGGAGAGAGAGAGGGACAGAAGAGGAAGAAAGGAGAGCAAGGGAGAGAAAAAGGGAGAACCTTGCTACTCCTATGAAACTTTGATTCTAATGAAATAAAATATATAGGAAATTAAATAAAAATTTTACATGAAATAAAATGTATTGGAAATTAAATATAATCTTTACATGACTAATATTCATAGAATTAAAATGAGTTGGAAAACCTCTATTTATGACTGAAGAAAGGAGAGTCCAGGGAGAGGTTTACTTCTGAGATCAAAATGATGAGAAGTTTGTAACTATCTAAAAATCACATGCAATAGCTGTGTAGGTAAACGGCAGTTAGAGATCAGTCTTCCGAGAGAGACCTGAGTTAGATGAAAACAACTGCTGACATTAGCAACCTGTCCTCCTTGTGATGCCTTCCTAGGCCCTGTTACTGGAGAACCTAAAGGGAAGCTGGCTGGCTGGCAGACAAAGGAGAGTGAGAAATAGAAATGACAGCTTCAGCCCCAACCGTGCAGAGCAGAGAACAGAAAAATGAATGTGGGCTGAGAAGCAACTGTTAACAATCTTCCTTTATGAAAATAAATACATGTTCCCCACCTTCTAAGAATAAGATTCATTCAGAAGTCATTTTTTCTACCTCCAAGTGATAATAATATTATTTATAACTAAGTCAACTTATTCTCTAACCTAAATGATAAAATTTTAAATTAACCAACAAGTATTTTTTTTTATATGGAAGGGTGGGAGAGGCCAGGGATGTATCATATTATATGTATGATAGTACACACATATAATCCCAGAACAAAAAAAAGCTAAAGCAGAAGGATTTCCCATTGAAGGCCATCATGAACTACAAATAAGATCCTAACTGAAAACAGAAAAAAAAGAGAGCTGGAAAGAAAATGGGCAGATTTGATGAATGTATAAGAAGTAATAATAATATCTAATCATGCAACCATACCTGACATTACAGTATTCATGGCTCCCCATTTAGTATATTGTTATTTTTTACACATAACCATCATCTCAGCTGTATGGGAATCGTTTTCTTGGGAGTAAACCAAGTTGTAATTCTTAAAGGCTGTGGGTCCTATCTGTATTTCAGTTCTAAGATTGCTACTTACATTGGGGAACTGAACCACTGAGGGGAACTTTCAGGAAACCTTGAGTTTCAAATATAGTTCTCTCTTTCTATAATGGGGGAGAGATATTTTCCTTCATGGTATAAAATCAATCAACCATTAAAATATAGTGCTTCTGTTATGTGTTGATTATGTGCCATAAATGTCAAGTGTCAGCCTCAAACTCAAGTTAAATCAAGCTGTTATTGTTTCTCTGGGGAAGTTATTTATCCAGTGACAGGGGACACCAAAATTATAGAACCAACAAGTAAAAGTCTTGCTGCTACCTGGATACTAATGCTTCACCAGCTGTATTCCAAGGTGGGTGCAAGGCAAACACAGCAGAAGGCACAGGGGAGAAGGATACAGATATCTTTTCAAAGCTCTCTGATGATTTTCTTCTATAATTCAAGGTTGACAGTAAGAGGTTGCCCACCAACACGGGTTCCCTGATTTCAGCTGAAATGATCACAACCCAAAGAAACACAGCTCACATGGCAGCTGTAACTTTCAAAGACAGGGTAGGCAAAGCCACCACAGGGGCGGCAGAAACAGTGACACCTAAAATAGTACTTGGAGTAGTTCAGGTAACTCAGTGACCATGCTTTCCTTAGCAATAGGCAGCTTACCCTAGCTATGCTTTATCTGTATCTTACAGTTCTCATAAGCACTTCCTGAGCTTCTAATGTGAAGTCATTACTTGAAGTTGTAAAGACACATGAGTAAAAAGAAAATAGGAAATGCAACTGAGTCTTACTGAACTGAAAATAGGAAAACACAACCTTATCTGTGCTCCTGAGGTTGAAATGACCATGGGCAAGAAATTTCTACTGGGCCTTGAACTTTTGTAATTTTAAAATGAGAATAACCAAATGATTCAAAATGATACATATAGTACTTATGCCAAGCATTGTTTAAACATTTCATATGAATTATCCAACCATCTTATGAGATGTGTCCTGTTATTAAATCTATTTTGGAGAAGAAGCAATTGAAATGAATAGAAGCTAATAGCAAACTGACAGCTGATAAGAGGAGGCTCAGAGCCTGGGCAGCATGCCACTGAGTAGACGCAGCCTTTTCTGTCTCAGCTTTCATCTCTGTGCTTCTTTTCCAGTGGACCCTTTGATTTCACAGTGGCACAAGCTGATCCCCAGGAATGGCCACTTTTGGGAAAACAGAAACTAGCTTTCTGAAACTGGGCTGATTGTATAACTTAACTCAGGTAGACTAAATTAGCTGCAATTTTCCTTTTTTATTTTTTACCAGGCATCAGTGCTCCACAGGCTTCTGAGCACTAGAACAAAAATAACCAAGAGCATAATGATCACAACTGGGACAACTTGCCCAAACAGATCTACACCAACACACACAGGAGAGTTAAGAGAATAATTCCCTATGAACAGCCCTAATCATTCTTGGATAGTTCTTCATAAATAAGTGCTGCTGTGGAGAGGGTGACTGGTAGGTGAAAGCTAGTGGTCACAGGGTGTCTTAAGGGACCACACTGCTGTGAGTGCAAGGTACTCATACTCTAACTCCTGCATCTGACTCTAAATTGCTATCATCATCATGGAAAATTACCACCCATAGAATCATCAGGTTAAAATTCTAAAGTTTACCTATGAGAATACAGAAGCCCAGTGAAATCTTGCCAGTGGAGAGCTCACTTATCATCATCACCCAGACTTCTCTATCCACACAGTATCCCATTACCAGTCTAACCCCTCATTATCTGAGCATCAATTTTCTCACCTGTAGAATGGGAATACCTTGGCAAAAAGTTAATGCAGAAGTTATTCTGTAACCATATACCATAGAAACTCTAGTTGCCTGAGGGTGTGAGATAGGAAATGTTCCTTCTCACTGGCCGATGAATTCCACACACATTAGCAAAAGCATGCCCTAAGACTTTCTGAAATTCAAAAAGAGATACACCTGATTGGAGGTGAAATTGTAAGTTAAAAGTTTGAGGAGCTGAACAGGAGTGTGGAGGGGTTTTAGTAGACAACAAAACAATTTTTTAAAAAAAACCTGAAATATAGTTTAGCAAACCACTAAATATACTCCAGGATAAAGACAATTTCCTCTAGTGTTTTTGAAGCCCACACCAAACAGAGCACTTCAGGATATATCAGATGGAATGATCCACTTTGTTCACAAAAGCTGTCCAAGGTCAGACTTCTCTGGATTTGACCCCAAGGACTTCCTGCTAGAGTGCCTTGTCTCTTCTTCAGTCTAGGCCCAGCTGTCTCTACAAGCCATGACAAGTCCTTGATGATGTCATCAGCCAAATTTGAAGGAAGGAGAGTTGGGTCAAATCATTGCCATTTATTGTGCAGCATCTTTCTCTTTGATCTGACCTTTCTTATAAGCCAAAGAGAGCACCTAGTGCTTAAAGGGTATCATCCCTATCACCTACCCAAGAGCATGAAAAAGAAGGTTAGTGTGTGCAATTCAGATGATACTATAACCTACATTTACTATGTGAAAATGCTGAGGGTTCACAAAAGAGCCAGTAAGTGCAAGACAACAGACTGAAACAAGGACAGTCGGAATCTATGGGCTGCTCTTTCTTCTCCCATCTGCCTTTGCTATGTAAAATGGATAAATCTCATGAGTTATTTTTCAAATATATAAACTATTTTGCAAATATTTGAGATGTTCTCACATCACATATTTGTAAAATATGAAGCTCATTCTATGTTGCTTTAGAAGGGAAAAAATTGGCTCCATGACTAAAAAACATAACAAATATCAGCTAAATGTAGACAATCTTGTCCTACTTGGCACAGTCCAAGAAAGGGAAGAAGCTATTTTTTGTGTAGAGCCAACGTAAGTCACTGTTCCACATTGTCAGGGATTTCTGACAGCCCCACACCTTTAAGATTTTTGTTCTAAATTCCCATATGTATAGCTGCTCTATAATTTCTCACTTTAATGATCAGAATATACCAGTAAATGTAAGTGAAAATATCCCTTGTTGAATATGGCTTTCCACCGTGATTCTATCTCCTAGAATACCAATTAAGAAGCAAAACAAAATAATGACAAAAAGAAAAGCCACACAACTAGTAAACCGCAGGAGGGAGTTTCTTTCTTGGATTTGGTCTCTTTAAAGTCATCATGTTATGGTACCTGAAAAAAAAAATTCGGAATTTCTCTGACCAAATTATAAAATTCCCCTTTGTCACACGCCATCTCCAGCACTATCTCTTTCACAAAGAACTTTTCCACACAGGCTCAGGGCTTGGCACTAGGCCGACCCACTCCCACAAAGAACTGCAGCAGCAGTTCCTTCCTTCTGAACATCAATCAATCATCTCTCACTGTGAAGGGCCCAATCTAAGAACTATCAAATTGTACAAACGTCACTGGCCACGCAGAGCAGGGATATTTGGGTAAAGACTCCAGAAACAAAAATGTGTCCTAGAAACAAATCCTGAAGCACTACCATCCCAAAAGGATGAAAAATATGGCAGCTGGCCTTCAGATAGACCCCTAACAGTCCACCCAATGGCAGGCAAGTTGCAGGTTTTCACACATTTAACAAAGGAAAGAGATTGATGGGGGCTTATTTAGTTTAGAATGTGCAAGAATTGCTTAGAAAATAACTAAACTGATGATGTTTTGTACTTTGCCAACATTCTGATTCATGCCAAAATCTTGGCCTTTTGCTCACATATAAACCCAAGGTAATGTAACCATTTCTCTTTGCCATCTGGAGAGAAGTGATTATAAGATCAATCTCACCTTTCCAGTGCTATTCTAAAAGCTCACTCTCAGGCTTCATCATGATCTAAGACTAAGTTATGCACTTAGGAAAGAACCTGATGGAAAGCTTCATACCTAGAGAATGTAAAAATGCACCCAGACCCTGACAAAACATTTTCATAAACAATGATTTACTCTGTTTTTTCTTACTAGACTACCACTAAATCTATTATAACTTGTCCTTCAGAAGATGGGTACAGTGTATTTGAATTTAATAGAAGAGAAGGAAGGGGTAGGGAGAAAGATGACTTGGTCAGAGAGTCTAGACTTTAAACATTTCACTCCTACTCACTAGCCCTACAGCTTTGTACAACTTGTTTCTCAGGCCTCTGCTTTTCCACCTGTAGAATGACAATGATGCCACCTATGTTTGTTGACAGTGTAGTAGCAGCACCAGGGCCGAGGAGATGGCTCAGTGGAATAAGCATTTTCCTGGCAAGCGCGAGGATCTGAGTTCAATCCTGGTTCCTCAAAAAAGATCATGTAATAGCAACACCTGCAACATCACTTCTAGATATGTATGTGCAAATTTAATATAAATATGAGACTTTGATATAATAATAATATATGTGCTTATTCACAGGGTAACAAATATACTTTCTGTAACACACAGTTGCCCTATAGTTTCATTTTTCACTGTTCCATTAGAATATAACATTATTTTTTTTTTGCCTTTTTCTTAAAATCATGTATTTCCCAAATAAGATACTTATTTTCCAGACTAATATTGACCATAAATTCTGGATACCTTACCTTTTTTTAATGAGACAGGGTTTTGCTATGTAGTTCAGGCTGGTCTTGAACTCACAGTGATCCTCCCAAGTGCTGGGATCAAGACATGTGCTATGATACTCACCCTTTATATCTTATCCTTAATAATATTTTTTTTGTGGTACCAGGAATTGAACTCAGGAGCCTGCACTTATCAGGCAACTTAATATTTTAATTTATTAATAATAAATTGGCTAATCTAAGTTGGTGAAGAGGCAGTAGGAAAAAGTCTTGGGTTTAAAATTGTTTGGGGTCACTTCCTTTCCTTGCATTGCTCTCCACACTGTTGTCTGGCTGTCTAAGATTAATCAAAACCTTCCAGCACTGGCATTACAGGCACGTGTCACCACACCTGGTTTCTTGGCGAGCACAGTAAGCCTGGAGTTCTGGAACCCAGTATGGCATGGGATAATAGGCATCAAACTTGTGACCTTGGGCTTGCCAGGCAGATGCTTAATCCACAGAGCTATCTTCCCAGCCTCCTATAAAATCTCTTAATTCAACTTGATAAGATACCTTATCTATCTCCTACCCATTTTGATGAATCTGATCCACTGATTGGTGGACTCATGCTTGACCGGACTAAATGTGATTGCTTTTATTAGCAAGGGCTGGCAGTAATTAATAACCGTATTCACCATGGTGAGCTGGTGCATGTTAGGTTTCTTGTTACTTCCCCTTTTACTCCCCTTCCTCCCTCCTCCCCATCTCTGATCATTTTCAAAAGATCTATTTCTTTTTCCTAGTGTCTTTTATTTCGTTATTTACTTATATCTTAGGTCTATATATAAGAGAAGCAATGCAATATTCAAGTGTGTCAGAGTTAACCCACTTAATATTACTGTCTCATTGCATTCATTGTCAAAATACATTCATTTTTCTACAAACGACTCAAATTTATTTTATATAGTAGACTAGTAATCACCATATATATATTTTTTTTTCTTTTTTTACCTCTTACTTTTATTAGTGTGTGTTTCCAGTACATATTGACCCCATTCATTACGGGGAGTCAGCACATGAACATATATTTTAATTCATTTTGGTTCTTTCCTCTGCCTCCTGCTCCTTGCTAATCATCTATGCATGGACTAACAAGCTGCTTCCAGAATGTAGCTACTGTAAATATGAGTATGGATGTATCAGTGTAGTATGATTTCTTCACCTCTTTCAGGAATATATTTACAAGGGGAATAGTTGGGTCAAATGGATTTCTAATTCTATTTTTTTTAAGAATCTCCACATTGAATTCCACAGCACTGGTGTCACTACACTTCCACCAACAATGGACAAGAGTTCCTTTCTCTTGTGCTTGCCAGACAAGCACTTATTCTGCTGAGCTATCTCCCTGACCCTAAGTATTATTCTTTTTCAGGCCATGTATTTAACTCTTTTGCATTTAGGCTACAAATAATATAAAATAATAAACATTTAAGGGTGAAAAAATTTTTAAAAATAAAATTGCTCTTGGCACTGGTTTCAGAGAACCCACAGAAGGAAGAGACGAAGGTTGGAGCACATCTTCACTGCTTCTTCCCTGTGGTGGCAGGACTCCGACGTTGCACGTGGCCCCTGTTCCCTGGCTTCAGCAGTCCTGTGGGCCTAGGGAGAGTAGCTTTCTTTGAATTTGGTCACCTCTCTGAGATGGGCCATTTCATTAAGTCTCTTCAAGACTGGGCGTGATGACATGCACCTGTAATCCCAGCTCTTGGGAGGCTAAAAACAGGCGGATCACTATGAGTCTAATCTAGTAGTGACACCCTGAACACCCTGTTTGTTTGCGGAACTGGGGATTGAGCTCAGGCCCTTGAGTGGCCCAGGGAAGTACTTATTCTACTGAGCCATCTGCCTGGCCTATGAACACCCTGTGGACTTTTCCCTAAAATACAAAATAAATAAATAAAAGTCTCTTCAATGTTAAAAAAAAAAAAAAAAAAAAAAGAGTTCCTTTCTCCCCTCGACCTCACTGGTGTATATTGTTGCTTGGTTTCTTGGCAGTAGCCGTTCTTTCCAGAATGAGATGGACTAGCTGTGTACTTGTAATTTACGTATCTCTAATGGCTGGAGGTGTTGAATGTTTTTAATGTGTTTATGAACTATTTGTTTGCTTTATGAGAAGTAAGACACAATTAGTTGCTGAATTCTTGGTTTGGGTTTTTATTTTGGAGGTCTTTTTTTGTTTTTAATTTCGTTAGTACATTTTAAAGTCTAGATAGTAGTCCTCTGTTTAAGAAATAACTAGTAATCTTTTATCAGTTTTGTAGGCTATCTCTTCATGCTCTTGACTGTCTCCACTATTCTACAGAAGTTTTTAAATTTGATATAATCCTACTTGTTGATTCTTGATGTTACTTGGTGTGAACCTGGAATTCTCTACGGAAATACTTTGCCTATGGCAATGTCTTCAAGAATTTTATGTATTTTATCTTGCAGCAAAATTAATGTTTCTGTTTTAATATTTAGATCATTGCTTCATTTTTATTTTAATTTTGTACATGATAAGAGTACAAAATCCATCTTCTCTAGGTGTATCACCAGTTTTTCCAACACCATTTGTTAAAGAAGCTATCTTTCTTCCAATATGTGCCATGGCCCTATTTATCAGAGAGTGCATGGTTGGCTGCACTGGGAGGTGCCCTCTGTTGCATGCCCTGTATTCTGTTCCATTGATCTATGTGTCCCTTCTTATGCCAGTGTGCATGCTGCCTTACCACTGTATTTTGTAATATAACTTGAAATCTAGGATTGTGGTGCTATTCTGGGTGTCTTCCTGGTCCATATGAATTTGATGGTGGTTTTCATTTTCTCTGTGAGGAATGCTAACAGTATGTTAATTAAATTACACTGAAGCTATGTACAGTTTTGGAATTGCAGCCATTTTAAAATATTTGTTCTTTCGCCCCAAGAATAAAAAAGTTATCTTTCCATTTTCTAATGTCCCCTTCAATACCCTTTTTCAGAATATTACAGTCTTTATTACAGAAGTCTTTCATTTTTTATTATGTTAATTTTTAAGAAATTAACTTTTTATGAAGCTATAGTGTATAATGTTGTTTTCCTAATTTCTTTTTTTTTTTTTCTCTTTGGTGGAACAGGGGATTGAACTCAGGCCCTTGCGCTTGCCAGGATAGCACTTATTCTAATGAGCCATCTCCCCAGCCCTTCTTTGCCTAATTTCTTTTCCTGTGGGTTCTTATTCACATACAGGAACACTTGATTTGCTTAATGATTTTGTGTTTTGCTACCTGGCTAAGTTTGTTTATTAGTCCTAGGAGTCTTTGGGCAGAATTTTTTCAGGTCTTCTCTGTGAAGAATCATTTCATCTGTGATAATTTGCCTTTTTTCTTTTCTATACATATCCCTTTTATTTCTCTCTCTTGATTTATTTCTCTGGCTGAAGTTCTGAGTACTGTACTCTGTAGTGGTGGTAGTGGATACCCTTTCCTTTTTCCTGATTATAGAGAAAAATGTAAGTAACTTTTACATTAATCTGAAGATCCTGAAAGCCAGAGTCAGGAAAGCTGGGTTTAAATCTCAGAGCCACTAATTTATAAAAGTGTCTGGCCTTAAGCAATCCCCAGCTCCTCTGAGCATGGGCTTCCTCATCTCCAAGTGGGAACAAGCTGTTCTGCCAACTCGCCTGCCTTATTTAAGACTATGCTACATGAACACGCTCAGTGCCCTATAAACACTTTAAATAAGCATCACACTGTACAAATCTATGAGCAAACAGAACTATTCTTATTCCATTCCCAAGGAAAAACATGAGATTTGGGCTCCTTCTCAAACTCACATGGGGATTTTGGAGGCAACCACTTCTGTCACTGCTGGGGACCTGATCAGGAATATCACAGAGAGGCAGCAATAGGAATAATAACAAGCTTACCCATAGATGTTCTGTTTTGCTGGGAACTAAAGCAGTTTTATGAAAGAACAAGGTTCTGCTCTTTCTAGAGATGAGCTTGGTTCTTTAAATTGTCTGTATTTTGTTTTTAGTTTCTACTAAGTTTCTCTGAAGAAATTATTGCTTCTTTCAGTTTGCAATAATAAATTTCAAAAGCTACTTAGATTGTTTTTAAATCACTATGCATAATTGGAATTTTAATTGAAGATTATGTGGACTTCCTACACTGTGGGAATCTGGGGAAAACACTGATTCTAAGGATATATTTATGATAAGAAACATTATAATAGTATGGGATAAGGCAATGTCTTGACAGTGTTGCACCCTGAGGCTACTACAGTCTCACCACTCACTAGCTGAGTAATGCTCCCACAAAGACATTCACATCCTAATCCCAAAACCTATAAATGTGACCTCATAGAAATATGGTTATGTTAAAAACTTGGAGACTGGGAGGATGCAGTGTAATCACTAGGGCACTGTACTTAAGGAGAAATCATGGAGATTCAAGAGGATGAAGGAAACGCTGATACCAAGCATGTGTGTCAGGTGAAGTGGGGCAGGAGCAGAGGAAACCCAACAACCTCCAGAAACTGCAGAAAGGCACAGTAACAGTCCTCCTCTAAAGCCCTAGAAAACACACAGCCAACTTTATGGGCACCTTGATTTTTGGTTCAATCATCTAAATTTGTATCTCTGGCCTCCAGAATTATATTAAAAAAGATTCCTAATATTCTATTTTCTTAATTTTTTTTTTTTTATGTTTTTGCGACAGGCTCTTACCATGCAGTTTAGTCTGGCCTTGAAGTCACTTTGTAGCCCAGGCTGGTCTGAAACTCAGAAATCTTCTGGACTCAGCCTCCAGAGTGCTGGAGTTGCAGGCATGCACCACCATATCCAGCCTGACATTGCTGATATTTTAAGCCATTATATATTTATTATAATTTGCTGCTGCTCCAACAGAAAATTAAGAATTTTAATGAAATGTTTATATGTCTAAAGTGAAACAACTGTTTTAAATATCTAATATTAGTTTTCATGTCCTGTAGACAGGTATTATTTCACATTTGAGAAAATCCAAGTTTTTTATGGAAATACAATTACTGATCTCATAGTGATTCACTCTTGTAGAAAAAAATTAAAGTTCTTTGTGTTTTGTTTTCAGGTTCTGTTATGTTTGTTAGACTAAAGAAAAGATTGTATGTTGTTTTTCTCTGGAAGAGGGTACAGGTAAAAATCCAAGAATTTACGTAATGAAAAAAGTACTGGGTTTGCAGTCAGTCTTGACCTCTTATGCTGCATTTGCTAAGGAATAGTTACTTCAGAAAGCCACCACTACCCCCGCACACCTCAGTATTAATTGCCTGAGGCTACCACAAAAATCGTGCCACAAAACAAAAGACTCACACAGCAGAAGTTGAGGCTTGAACGTTTGAGGAAGCCAGAAGTTCAAGATCAAGACCATTGCAGCAGGGTTTATTCTGGAATTCCAGAGATTGCTCTGTCCCTCTTCACTTCTGAGGACTCCAGAAGCCCTTAGCGTTTCTTGGCTTTTAGGTCTATCATTTGGATTGCTGACTCTGTCATCACTTGGACTTTTTACCTGTTGTCTCCTCTGTATGTTTTCTCTTCTTACAATACTATTGTAAGAGTTAGGGTCCACCTGGATCCAATGTGACTTCTGTATTTGGGTTCTACGGAGATATGGAAGCAATAAATGCTTGTGTTGTTTTATAAAAATGGAGGGAAAGAACTGACTCACACAATTTTGGAGGGTAACAAGTCCCAAGATCTGCAATTGCGGTGGAGACCCAGGAGGGCCAAGAATACAGTTCTACTTCGAAGGCCAGATTCAAGAAAAGCCAATATTTCGGTTCAGTACTCCAAAGGGGCAGGGTGGGGGAGAGAGGACAAGGACAACAATAAAAAAAAGAAAACCATATCCCAGGTGTAAGGTGGTCAGGAGTCAGGTAGTCTCTTAGTCTCTCTCCCTGCTTGGGGGAAGGTAAATCTTTTTTTTTAAATTAATTTTATTGAGAAAGAAATAGCAATGAGATAATTTCAAAACCAATTAGTAGGACAGCTATAATAATTAATACATTGCATATTGTTGTCTTCATAGTAATATTTTTTTTCACTACAAAATGGTCCTTCATTTATATCGCCTTCAAGTCACCAATTTCTGACCTTGCCAGTCCTATAGATAACCAACTACTGTTATGGACTATTGGGCTATATTGCATTATTTTCCTGAATTCATCACCTAAAGTATTTGAATGGTAATTGAATGCCCATCTCTGACAAAAGGCAAGGCTTTCTTAAAACTATTAAAACTATTCAGTCTGCAACTGAATGAATGAAGCTTGTGTACATTAAGAAGGGAAATCTGCTTTATTCAAGCTATGCATTTGAATGAAACTCATTCCAAAAGACTCTGAAAGAAATATCGCCAATAGCAATTGACCAAAAAGCTTGATAAACTGTAACCCAGTTAGTTTGACAAATAATCTTTAAAACTTATCTTATCTAATTACACACACAATGACACTGTTTCCAAATACGGTCACATGTGAGGTTTCAGGTGGATGTTAATTTGTGTGTGTGTGAGCGCACGCTTGTCTGTGTGTGTGTGTGTGTGTCTATGTGTGTGTGTGTGTGTGTGTGTGTTAACTCTAATAGACACTTTCAACCCTTTCCATTTCTCTTGGGGGTGTGGATCAAGGTGTTGACTCCAAGGCAAGACCTTTCCCAGTGAAACACTAGCAGAGAACTCTCTGCAGAATGAAGACAGGTTCTCTAGGCAAGGCACACCACAGCTGACAAGATTAGAAAACGCTGCTTCAACAAATGGGACAGACTTTTTTTTTTTTTACCTCTGATCCTTGCTGAGTTTTATGTCATAGATAAGCCGTGAGTTTTCATGAGAGGAAACACTTCTCTACTTTTCCAGAACTTATTTGGAAAAGCCCTCTTCTATTAAAACCTTTTTCTATTTTATTTCTGTATACCTCTTCAGACCTCTCAATCCAGAACTTCTTGGAAGCTAGATTCAGAAACACCAAACTAGTTCAATAATACCCAAGCAGGCTTCAGTTTCTAATACTCTGTGCTTCCACAGACCAATGGCTATCCTACTTCTTTGAAAAGGAAATGTGGTCTTGGGCCCAGTGTCAGTTTAAACTATCTTTAGTACAATGTTACTTAAATATGGATAAACATAAAGCTACCAATAAATCCGTGGCTCTAGGGCCTGGGAGATGGTTCAGTAGGATTAGCGCTTCCTTGGCAAGCACAAGGGACTGAGTTCAATCCCCTGTTTCTCAAAAAAAAATAAAAAATAAAACATAAATCCCTGCCTCTTACAGACCTATAAAATTCAAACAAATATGTAAACCAATTTTGAAGAAAATCAATAAAGTTAAAATTAACAGCATCAATTTTATGTGATATTATTTTTGATGGAAATATCAACACAATGCACATATACAGAATGTTCTATTTCAGTGAAGTTCAATAAATCTATTACAAAAAGCCACCGGTGACTGAATTCTTTCATCGTTTTTCTCTATTCAAATTCTAGGAAAGCTTAATTTGCACAGTTCCCAGGGATACTATTTACCTTCTTATCCCGGTGGGAACATACCATATACATATTTTTATACTTCTGTTTTTAATACTCTTAAGCATTAGTTTTCCTTCATATAAATGCAATAATAAGTACAAATAGAAACAAAGCCATGCAAATTGTGCTTTTGATTGCAAAGTGGCAATTCCAAAGGGCTAACGTGTCTCTGTTATATAATCACTGTCATTTTAATAAAATTGAAATTTGAAAATAAACACAAAAATAAGAGATCACTTGCAAATTCCTTTCACCTTTATTTCTTTGGGGCACATTTTTAAAGTGCCAGCTACAGGTACTTATGGTTCCCCTCCACAAACCAAAACCACCCTCAGAGATTAGCCCAACTGTCTCCTGTTTTCCTCTTTCAGGAACTGAGGTGTCAATAACACACATGAAGATGACGAACAATCACAGGTATCAACTACTTCTCTCTATTTTGGAAATCATGACCATTAACTCCCCTGTGTATGACTTTAAAGACAACTGTGCATAGTACTGTATGACTTCTACATTCACAATCTTACCTACCGGAAGAAAGGGATGGGCTCTAGTGATAGCTAAAAATGCCTTTGATAAGGCCCATACACAAATCTCATAAATTCAAACTAAATTGTCCTATGAAATGACCATTAGGAATTATAGAAGCCCAAATTCAATTTTTCTCTCCACTATTTAGTAAACATTACAAGTCAAACTAACATAACACAGTGTTAAGAAGCAGTGGTCCTTAATAGGCCTTTTTAATGAACAGGTAAGAACAGTTTAAAATTAGCACAATGATTGTTTTCTTGCAAATCGATTCTCTGTTACTCTATTAAGCACTTTAATTCTCTGCAATCTTGTTTACCCTAGTAATTTGCTAAGAAAACCCTTTCTTTCATAGGTGGGATAGAAGCAACATTTAGCTCAGTCTGGTTCAAGTAAGCAAGAGTTTCAAATTAGTAGCATCTGATTTAATTAGGTTTTACTAATAGCTACTCAGGAAAATGCATTAACTTGCTTAGCCCACTAGGGGCTCCCTTTGTGTTCTGACGTTAATTGCTTCCATTTACTTCATTGCCTGTTGCTTCTTCCTGGCTGGCTTCTCACTTACCAGAGTGTGGGGGACTTTTTGACAAGCCTCACTCAACCTCAGCAGCATTTCCAGCTCGGCATATGGTGAATAAAAGGTGATTTAGCTGGCAGTCTGTGTGATGAGATTAGAGGGTCACCCAAAGGCCACCGCACGGAAAGCACCACGACCTTCGTGTCCCTGCAGCAAATCCTGAAGGAGCCATGGAACACACATAATCACCATTCACACTGCTGCTTGAGGACTGTGACAGATGGAGGTTATACTGGACGTCCCAGGATCCCGGTTTTCCTTGTATTTCCACTGGGCCTTATGTTTTGCTTGTTGATAGGACAAAATACCTGAGGCCTACAATTTAAAGGAGGAAATGTTTACTTTGACTTCACAGTGCACTTCCTCGTTGGCTGGCTCCAAGTGAAACAGCATAGTCAGGAGGCCCAGCGGAGAAACGCTGCATGCATCAGGACCATCGAGGAATCAAGGGTCGAAGGGAGGACTCCTGGATCTCGCGGTGTGCACCCCTCACCCAGACTCCAGCCAGGGTCCTACCTTCTGAAAGCACACTTAGCTCTATGCTCACCTACGTTTTGATGAACCCGCTGATGGATATAGCACGCCCAGGATCCCACAATCTACGGAAAGCTTCCCTTCAATGCACATGAGGCTTTTCGGGACATTTTAGATTTAAACCGTAACATAATATCTCCTCTGTCTCTCCATAAACTATATATTTCAGTATTATATACATACCAGTTTGTATTCCATTCTGTGATGATCTGCTGTATCTTTAGAACTAAATAAAAATTGGAGGATGGAAATTACTTTCTCTCCTGTAGTTTTCTCAGTCTTCACCTTCATTCTACAATTCTGATAGACCTAGGACATGATGGCAACCCTTTGAGGCCAAGCCCCAAACTGCAATCCAGACCCCACTTATTTATGGTAAAGTGCCAACAGTTCAATTATACCTGAGCACTGAGGTTTCTGTTTAGAAAGGACAGCCCCATTACCATCTTTTGTCTTAAAGGAAAAATGCAACAATATGTGTTCCACAGCTTTATTACCACTGACCTAGTCCCATGACAATTACTACCTTAAGATTCAGTAGTTGCTGTACAGTACTTTTAAAGTATGTTAGATGGTATCTAACATTTACATTCTCACCGAAGGTTTTAGAGAAAAAACTGTGAATATTTCCTTCACTTTCACTATCAGAATATACATCTTCTGATTGTCCATCTGTTCTACAAGAATGATTTGTGCTCCCTCACATAACTAGCCATGTTGCCACAGAGGAGGCCACACAACAAAGAAGAAAAATGACCTCACTCCCACGCTCAGCTTTCAGTTGGGAAAGCAAAGTCCGGTAGCTGTAATGCAGCAAGCTCATTGTGTTCCTTCCTCTTTTTCTCTAAAAAAATCACTTTTTAAAATGAGAGGGAGAGCATAAATAAAAACAATGTGTAATACCAACTTGGAAAACATTAGCAGGGTTTGGAAACATTATATTCTAGAGTATTTCAACCAATCACTAGGGTAACTTTTTCCACTGAATATATAATATTAATAATCTTAACCGTTGCAAAGAATATTTATTTTATTCTCCTCTGGTCCTAAAAATACAGAGTGATCTGAAAGCCAAAAATCTGATGGGTAACTTTCACAGATGAATCATACAGAATTCTTTCCAAATCGAATACTCATGAGCACTGCCACTCATACTGAGCAGCTGCTCAGCCTAAAGTCCAGCAGCCCTCTGAGGAGAAACAAGGATGGCTTAAATTCCATGAATAGCAAGACCAAAAAAGAACATCCCGGAAACAGAGGATATTCAATCAATAGACAGAACATTGGAGTAGAAAACCTTTAAAACTCTTTCCAGTCCCAGATTCCTTCATGCTGGGAGTCTTTTGGCTCATGAAATGGGACAGACATCTAGGTAGACTTTGAAGAGGAGCCAGGTGTGCTGATTTCCAGCTTTTGATTTTATAAAGCGTCCTTTGCTACAGTGGGTCTGGATTTCAGCTCAAGAAATAAAATAGTGTTGCCTAATTTATAGAGAAAAAAGTAACGGATTAGCATACCATTTACCTGAACTCAACGCCTTCTTTTATCCGCAGGTTGTGGGCAGCAGACAGATAACCACAATCATACAGAGGCTGTCATACTGGGGAAGCTAACAACAACAGCCCTTTGAGAGAAGATTTTCTCCTTGGACAGAATCGCTGTCATCTGATCTGGAAGCACTTGAGAGGAACAAGTGACAACCACCTCCCGTGAGCATCTCTACAGGTAAGGAATAAAGAGGTGGAGTGATTTAAGAGCTGATAAGACGATGGCCTTTCTCTGGCTAGAAATTTAACTGGAAAAAAAATGGTTTAAAGGCTGAGTAATTTATCAGTACTAATTCTATGTGTTGGTGATTTTAAAGCAGGAGAATCTGCCACCACCAGAACACACTTGTTCAAAAGAACAAAAGCTGCCCGGCCAATCTGTGACCTGAACAAGAACCAAGAATTATGTCATGTGGAGTAATAATATTTAGGAGATATGTATTAGAGAATAAAAGCATAAAATTGGGTTTAAATTTTGACTTTGTCTCTTGTTCGCCAAACAACTAAGCACTTAATCTCTCTCTGCTGCTTGGGTTTTCCATTTCTATAAGATATTAATACAAATCTTCAGACTGCTGCTCTCAGATGAAATGAGATTAAAAACTGTAGTGCTCATCATACAGATTTATAGTACTTCATATTATAAATCCATTTGTATTTTATATAACAATAGTGTGAAATAATCATGGTAAAATAAAAATTAGTAATTACCTTTAACTCAAACCTTTTATTTTACATAAATATGCCATCATTTTAAAAGAGGACCCTTTAATCAAGATAAAATAGTCAAGTAGTCTAACAGGGATTATGGTGAGTCTTTTGATTTCAGGCCTGTATTATTTCTTTGGTAAATTAGGGGTATATAGATACATCCCCCAAATCCCTGATTTCATAATGGATCTTTTCTCATATTTTGCTCTTCAGGAAAGGAACAAGTTCCCAAGTTGTGTTATCCTCTCCATACGGTAAAATAGCTTTCATTGATCATGCCTGACCCTGTGATCTGACACCTGTTTCACCATCTGACCCCTAAGATCACACCTGTGGATTCGAGATAAAGTTGCTTGATACTTTGTTAGTCAGTCACTGATGCTCAGTGCTGGGCTGAATGACATAGCTGAAATTCATTTATTGCTGCATTATCTTTGTAGTTTAGAGAAACCTTTTCATCTCTAGCCATCAGTCGTCACAGAGCAATGAAGAACCACATCTAGAAAGCTGTGTGCACTCTACATTACTCTTCCAGGGCACAGACTAATTTATTAGTCAAGTCCTGATCTGGCATGGGGCAGTAGAAGTTCTTGGGTTAAAGGGTGCACTACGGGGAAGGTTGGGCTCCTGTCTCTCCATTGTCCATCTTTGTAAGCCCAGAAGACTGAGATGTCAAGACACTTAGACTCTGTGCCCATCTGAGAAGCTGGGCAGGCTGAGAAAAATCCCCCCTTAGAGAAAGGGAAGGCTCTGAGAATCTTCCTTCATTTAATCCCTGGGAACACATGAATGACCTTTTCATCTACACTTGCTTGCTACCTTATTTCTACTTGGGAGTCCTAGGAGTGTATATGAGTATCAAACCTTCTGCTTCAAAGTTTCAAACTAGGACTCATTGCTCTGGTGTTGGAAACTGGTTTGTGCCTCATGTAGGAAGGGGGATTAAGTCACTTGAATTCCCATCCCAGCCACCAGAGGAAAAAATAAGTTCTTCATTACACATTAGCATGTGAGCTTTTAAGTTTGAGAGGTCTTCCTTATTGTAATTATTAATAACAAACTTCATAAAGTTTAGCATCTGCTTTCATGACATGAAAGACAAGATTTATACCATGCTTTGCAGCTCTTTTATATTCCTATGATTATGACCCCATACTTAAATTATCCAACCAATTATGAGCACTTCATTTGTTTGTTAGTGTTTCCCAGGCCAAAGCTTCAACAATGGGTTCTCTGTAGTATCAGTAGCATGCTTGAAACTGTGCACTATGTATTTAAGGATAAATGTCTAAAGATAATGTGCTGCTACCTAATACGAATATGTTTACTATTAAATTTACATTTTCTTTGAAGTGTTTTATGCCATATCATAAAGTAGCTACTAAATGAATACTCTATGGGCAAATCCATAAACGTCTTCCTGTTGGTTTTGAAATTAGCATTCATTGTTCAATCATTTCCCAAGTTCACATGCCTTAAACATGTTGTCTTCACTGATTCTACCCTTTTTATGAACCTGGAGTCTAATCAATCACCTGTTTGTCAAATAATTCTTTGAGACACATCCATCTCTGTCAGCACCCAGATTTAGATATATTGTGATTTTACATCTTTTTATTGAACTTTTTCTTCTGAATTTTCTCCTCCACATTACTGTCTTTTCTATGTGTTTGATCAAGGATTTCCCATTTTTTTCACTATTGATGCACTATAAAATGTTTTAAAATCAGAGAGATGTGTTATTTGAACTCCATTATAAAAATCCATAGGAGTCCTATGAGGAGGCACCAAGAGGCCAGTGGTGCTTTCTGGGCTCTCACACCTTCTCCCATAAGACATGATTTTTTTTTTTTTTTTTTTTGCAGTCTTTCATATTGGCATCCATAAGAGTTTGTTTTAAAATTTTCTACACTAACAAAAACAAATTTGCAATCAATGGCTTGGATGTAAAAGGTGAAATTCCTAAACCTAATGTTTAAAACTTTCTCAACTTAGCCCCATACACATTTTCAACACATTGTATTTTGCTTCAAGTTCCGTTTTCTCCTTGACTCTCTCAATAAGTCTTAGGTGCTCCCACATTTTCCTGTGGTCACATTTTATTTAAGTATTATCCATCTCTGCTTGTCAGTGGTTCTCTGATTCACCAACCATTTCTACTTCTCTATCCTTGTGGTAGAAAGAAGAATTGCACTTCCTGGGATCATGCCTATGGTCTGGGACAATGACTTTTGAGTCTAAGTGACATGGGCCACTTATGAGTGAAGCATCAGGGACCAGTTTTAGACCCTTTGAAAATCTGCTTCCTTTCATGCTATGTCTGGCAAGACTCCCTGAGCCTTGGTCACAGAATGAGGATGGAACTATGGAGGACCATGAATGATAGGATGAATGACACTAAAACATTTTTCTTATAAGGCAGAGATTGTAAAGTTCGTTGAGTTACTGTGCAATTTCCTAATGTACTACTTTTTCTTTGAAAACAAGACTAAAATCTTTTTATTTGAAAAAAGAGATGAAAATCTTTTTCAAGGTGATTAAAGAATATATTGTACTGAATAATCTGAACTCACTGCTTCTGCTTCCCAGTGAATTGTTATCCATGCTGTATCAAGTAGCCACTCCAGAAAACTCTAAAAACATTTAAAATTACTTACTCTTACAGAAGTTATATCAATAGCCTGCTCCATATTGTTAATTTTTTGTAAATGTGGACACCAGCATTTTACATATATAAACCATAAAGTCTTCAATATGAACATTCCCTAGTATAGATCAGAGTAGAAGTCATTTTATGCTGTGTGCTTCTCCCCCAGGCCCAGAGTGTTTATTCCAGATGACATTTGGCTAAATTAAGGTCAAAGACATTGTTGAAAAAAGTAATCTCATAAAAATGAAAATATTTACAGACTTGGAACTATGTGTGACTAAGAAGAGAAGACAAAGTATCCAAAGACTACTTGTAGACAGTTTTCATTCACCACTGTCCTCATACTTTCTGCCTATAGAAACCTGACTGAAAACAAAACAAACACAGCAACAGCTTTTGAAGGTCTTCTACACTATTAAACTGAGATGGTGATGACATCCCTCACACTAATCTCCCGTGTGAAGTCCAAGACTGCACCAACTTCAACTTCTTTCTGTAACATAGTCCCCAAGTACCCAGACCAAAGATGCTTAACAACCAACCAGCTATGGGCTGATGGTACTGTTTTTTGATTCCCTTTTGAGTAGAGAATCACTTTCTAAGCATATTAGTTGAAGCAGAAAAGTGGAACATGACCATAATTCCTACAAGGAATAGATAGAGGCTAACATTTATTTTATAATTATAGCACACTAGGTATTTCTTTAAGCATTTTTGTATGCGTTAATTTAGTATGGTATGGTGATTAATAGAGATGTCTTGATCCAGTTGCTAACCCCTGATGTTTTGGTCTTTGATTAATGCCAATGTGACATTGGCAACCTCTTAGCAAGCAGTTCATCTTTGCCTGAAAAACAAGGTGATGTTTATGACTTTGTCCTCCTCAAGTGGCTGTTGTGAGACTTAAAGAAAGTAACCTTCACACAGGGCATGGTACAGCACTCATAGACTAATTTCATCATGGGGTGTCAGGTGGAATAAAGACTCTAAAGGATTTTGGGATCTAAAGGATGTCACAGGTGTGAACTACAACAGCAAACATTCTTGCTTGTTGAGAGAAGCCTGTTGGGAATAGCTCATCCTCTTCTATGGAGATGAAGGACTAGGATTCTGACATAAGTTCCTATGTCTGGCGGTTGTTGTTGCTATTTTGTACTGGAGCATTCTTAGCTCACGCAAGGGATAATCATAATATAGTTTGAACTTTAGGATCTTTCATCTAGACACGTATGAAATGAGATAACATGTCTCCTTGCATTCATTTCTCACCAATATAGCCCAAGCCATCCTTGGATAACACTTTACAGGAATGCCTCAAGGCATTTATCAGACAAGAATCAGGTCAAATACAATTCTCCAGAGGATGGGGAGAGGATGTACATCTGACTTGCTAAAATTACTTTCAGAGTATAAGCAATTGCAGGGATGGAAAAGATAAGATTAGGTAGAAGATGTGAGCTCTAAAATCCTGAAAGGAGATATTCCCAGGCTGCTGCTGAGTCTCCCAGCAAGAGGCACAGCCTTTAAGGGTTCCATCTCTCAGAAAGAACTCAGTAAGTTAAGTCAGAAATAAGCAGCTGAGCTTGGACAAAAGGGTTGCAGGTTTGCTACATGAAAATGCAGATGGCAATCTTCTAAAGGCTAACTTGCAGGGCAGGGAGGAAGAGAAAGTCATCCTGGCTTTTCCAAGGGCTCTGCTTGGATGTTTTCTTCTTCTGTTTTGGCTACCAGGAAGGTATGTGAGACACTCTAGGAAGGGTGAACAATTGTCCCCTTCACCAACTCAGGTAGTGTGTAGCAGAAAAGAACAGAAAAACAGTTGTTTTCTACAGCATATTTATACTGATTTTTTAACTTCATTATCACCTGGAAAACTTAGAATAAAAAATCAATATTACTGATATAACTTTTTCTTTTCAATTCTCAGTCCTTGTTTTTTCCAAAGTCATACTCCTGCATATACATACACACACAAATATAACATGTTTAACCTCCCATGTTTAAATAATTAAGTTGCCTCTAACTTTTTAATTTGCAGAATGCTGTGATAAACATATCTTGCCACACGTTTGCCATCATTTATTTCTATTTGACATAGATTTCTGGTAGAACTACTATGTGTTAAATGGTCTGAACATGTTTTTTTCTTTTCTTTTCTTTTTCTTTTTTTTTTTTTTTTTTTTTTAGGGAAGGGTCTAGAGGGTGTTCAGAGTCTCACTACTAGATTTTACTCCTAGTGATCCACCTGTTCTCAACTTCCCAAGAGTTGGGATTACAGGTGTGCACCACCACACCCAGTCAATTGCCATCTCATTGTGCCTCAAGGGCAGGGCCAGCATGGCAGGACCAGGGATCGAATCCCCCAGCCCTGCACCTGCTTACAGGCACTTTGATCCACTGAGCTATTTGGCCAGCCCTTGACCATTTTAAAGTAACTTACATATGTTTCTGTTTTGAGAAGCAACTATGCTCAGACAACTTGTTGTTAAAGAAGTTAGCTTGTCCAAGTTTCCTAGCTTTAATGAGGGAGAGAAAAACTGATAAAGAAAACTTAAGGTAAATTAAATACTTGATGATTCATCCACATAGAACAATGAGATGCACTGTATAGTGCCATGGAGCTTTGAACATACTGTAAGTTTTATTATAATTGAGAGTTGTAGGAAATCAATGAAACTGCTGATATTCAAGGAAAGTTTTATAAAGCAGCTATTCTAAAATTGAACTTGGAAGCATAGCTAATATTTATTCAAATATATTTTTTAGAAAAGGAAAAACATAAGCCTATCTGGAGAATGGAAAAGGCTTGGACAAAGAAAAGATGCCAAAAAGAGCAAGAAATAACTGGGAGACTTTTTTCTGGAATATTTATTTTCACATCAATTCAAGCAATATTTACCTAAAGCTCATTGGATACCTGGCAGAGTCCTAGGTGCTGAAACTACAAGAATGAATAACACACCTTTGATCTCTGAACGAAACAGCATTCTCCTGGCTCCCCTGCCTCCAAGCTCCTAAACCCCTATCCATCACTGACATGGTCATCAAAGAGTCCTCCAAACTATGAAGCTGTTTGTGTTATACTTGGTTTTAATCCACCAATCAGTTTTGTAGAATTGGGAAACTTCAGTGGCTTTGCAGTGCTTTAGGATAAAATCCAAAGATCTTAATGGAGTTTTCATGGCTTTTTTCCCTCTGGAGACCTCCTACATCTAATGCCTTGCTTCTCTCTTTTTCATTTGAGAAATAATGTTTCAGTTTTTTCTTTAAACTGGTCAAATTCAAAATCTTCACATAGTGTCTAGACTCCTGGAATTCACCAATGATGTTTCATTTGAAATATTTTTCCTTTGGCCCTTATGAAAGAGCTGTACCATCTTTCATGTAGTTAATTTCTGTTCACCTTCTAGCTGTCACCTTTGGCAGCTCTGAATCACGTTGTCCTGCTATGTATTCCCAAAGTAATTAATACTTTCCCTGGAAAAACTTAGATCACATTTATTTGCATATTTTGTTTCTCTTAGCCCCCTATCCAAACATTGTCTTTCATGCTCACTTCTAATTTCCTAACATTGTTTTCTGAAATATTTTCAAGTAAATTATGTTATAAGAGGTTGAGGTAGTGCTATCAACTCAAAGTCAGAAGGTTTAGAATATTGAAACATGCAGTCAAACAACTAGCATGTGCTCTGAACACAATAAATCAGGTTCATAAATTGGAAGTTCTTATGTCAGTGTAATAAACTATTCAGTTTCATTAGATCAGGTATGTGAAAATGAGCAAATTCCAAAAAAGGTGACAAGATCCTAATTAAGAGGTTTGGAATAAGATGTAGATCCATAGACCATTCTATCTTTCTGGCAGGATGACTTTGTGAGAATTTGGTCCATCTTTAACCCTCAATTCCTTATACTGTAAATGGAGAGGCCAATAGTTTTCCCCAAAGGTAAAGAGGTGAGGAATTCAAATGTGCACAGAACTAAATATATCATCCCTCATATTCAATGAATGTTTATTCTCCATCCTTCTTATTTCTTCTATTTGTTTATCAAGAAATTTGGACAAGTTATTTCTTACTGGGTTTAATGATCTACACTGTGAAAGAATTGGGAAAAGCTAGTCCAGGATGAAAATGGTTAAACAAAATAAATATCAAGAGAACTTTGTAAACTTTAAGGTAGACGGGGAAGCCTGTTACTTCATAAAGTTTCCCAGGTGATTGTACAACTCAGTCTCACTCACAGCTGTAATGCAGTACGTTGGAAATGCTAAGCTTTTCCAAGCCTCACTGTCAATAGTCTCAGTTTTTCTCTGTTATTCACACAGAAAATGATCATTCAGTCAATGGGAATATGACTCACCTAGTTGGCATTTTGTCTTCCACCCACCACCTGAAAAGTACATTCATAATTAGCATCAAAGTCTGTCTGGTGTGTGTGTGTGTGTGTGTGTGTGTGTGTGTGTGTGTGTGTGTGTGTGATTGTGTTTGTGTTTGTGTTTGTGTTTCTGTTTGTGTTTGTGTTTGTGTTGGAGGAGGAGGAAGCAGAAACATCGAAAATGTCCTGTCTCCCTCAACACTTTCATTCCAGGCTGACATAAGCTAGGTCTCCAAACAACTGAGCCGTAGTGCTACCGAATGCTGACTCACACCAGTTAAGTGTTCTTAGAACTGGAACAAACTGAACATGTCCTTCATTCTTGTGCTGTTGATATCAGCATCAGTCACACTGGCAAGCTGGCCGGTGATCATTGCTCAATGAAGTCAGTACCAGACTGGGTACTGTGGGCTGTCAGAACCAGAAAAGGTGAGTAGAGACAAAATCAAAAGCAGTCTAGATCTCAGTTGTTAGTTTAAGAAAGAAAATGAAGATAACCAAAGCCCAGAAAAAAAAACCATGAGTTGAAATCTGCCTGCTTTATAAACAAATAAGTGAATGGGTCATAAAAAATTCAAAGTCTATGAAAAAATTTCAGCTCAAAGTTTGCAAAATCATATAGTAAATACTTTTAGCAATTTTGTGAATATTGCTTGACCCTCTAGTATGGGCCAGATGTTGCATAATAAATTGTGGGTAAAACTATACTAAGAGTTGGTCTGTGCCTTTAGAGAACTACAGTTTATGAATAAACTTTAGAGAATAGTTAATAAGGACCACTTTGTTTTAACCATCTTGTACACAATGTATCCTCTAATGTATTTAACAATTCTGCATTGTGTCACATTATCCTACTGAGGTTAAGACAGTTGTAATAGCTTACCCAATGTTCAGCCTCAACGTAAGGAAAGCTGGACTACTTTATTAATAATAGATGGGCTGTTCAAAAACATCTCTTATTATACAGAAAGTATTTGTGGACGTTTTGTCTAGGTAATAACCATACTTGTAGATTTGTCAAAGCAAGAGTTTCCTTACCAAACATCAGGCCTACTAAGTTTCTCTGTGACAACCCAGCAGCTTCCCGGTTAGTGGAGTTTTAAGGTCAACATTTCTGATCCTCACAGTGCCATTTTCATTTGTGCTAACCCCACGATGAGTCATTCCACCCACGACAGTGTCTTCTTCCCTCTTGTCAAACCGGACTCAGTGAAGAATTTTTCTCTCATTCACATTCACATTCACATTCACATTTACGTATTTGGTAAAACAACAGAGTCTGAAGAGTCCTGTGGAATCCCAGTAGGACTTTGCTGGTCAAAAGGTCATGCCAAAAAATGCAGGGAACCTGAGACACAATTGACCCAGTGGCTGCACAAAGATCCACATATTTTCTTTCTTCATTCACTAACAACAACAACGACGACGAAAAAACATCTCAAAACTAATGAACTATCTAGACTAATAATTGGACAAGAAAGTATTTGCTACTCCTTGAATCCATTTAAAAATTCTCATTACCAGAACTGGAAAGAAGTAGAAATAATCTTTATGTCTTATTGAAAACAGGTTTCCCAATTCTCCTGGGCTTCC
>PVKA01026676.1:0-31233 GCA_004027165.1 Ctenomys sociabilis
CCTGCTCTCTCTTTAACTACAGAGAAGAGCAACTTATTCCCCGCTTTTGTTGCGGATCCCCGAATTTTCCCGAGGACTTATTCCCCGCTTTCGTCGCGGATCCCCGAATTTTTCGGAGGACTTACCGGTGCACCCCCTGACCGTGGAAAGTTCTGGGCTGTCGTTGACCACTCCGCAGGAACACAGGCTCTGCTTCCCCATACGGGCCACCAGTTGTCGCGCGCAACCTCGCCGGCAAGGAAGACGCGACAACCAGCTCTTCTTTCCACGGTTTATTCAGGACCCCTATACAATACTACTTCTCCTGCTAGCTAGCTTTCTTGCTTTCTCCTTCCTCCTTCTCCTCTCTTTCTCTCTCCTTCTTCCTCCTAGGAGAAGCCCGCTCATGGCTTTTGAACCAGTGGGCATCCAACCCCGGAGTGCCACGTGGGCACAGCCGATAGGCCCAGGTACACGGAAGCAATGCCCTAGTCCTTAGCCTTAGCCAAAACGAGAAGTTATTTGCTATGGAGAGCATCCACCCCCAGGTGAGGATGAAAGAGGAAGCCAGCGCCGTCTTTCTTTAAGGCGTGGCTACTCGCAGCTCTCTACAAGTCAAACTCTAAAGACTTAGTCTTTCAGTAATAAAAATAACAATGCATATTGGGCATGTGTTGTATCACATCATTAGGGCTGAATATTTATATTTCTAATTTTAAATAATTTTGATAATGTATTTTATGATATGTCCTATGATTGCTTTTACTTGACATGTGAAGGTAGCCAGACATAGTGGTACACACCTGTAATCCCAAAACTTGGGAGGCTGAGGTAGATAGAAGAATCACTGTGAGTATAAGACCAGTCTGGGTTACAAAGTGAGCTCAAGGCAGCCTGCACTGCATAGTGAGAACTTGTCTCAAAAAGACCAAAAAATTGTGATGTTATAGAAAACCAAGGATAACATATATCTTTTTTATGATCACACATTAAAATACAATGAAGATATTGTACAAAATAACTTCCCCAGAGTGTAGAGCCTGTATCTCCATTACAAAGTACAGTATGCAATGGCAAATACAAAGACCAAACTAACAGCCAAGATTTGGAGATGTATTTATTTAAGGCAATGGATACTGACTAGGGTCACTTCCAGAATATCAATTTGTGATCTGCAATCTAGGGCTCATATAAGCAAGCAAGGGGTACAGAACACGAATGGTTTATCAATGTTATGGCTTGTGTCTTGTCCCCCCAAGGTCTCATGTAGTCATGGGGTGGGGACTTCTAGAGTTTGTGATTGACTCATGATCTGCTGGGATTATGTGTGATCCAAGGCCAGGATTATGAGTCTTAGTACTGCTGGGATTAAGGGTGTGGGTACTACACCCCAGCCTGGGGCAGAGAGCCTGAATGGAATATAAGAGACAGAGAGACTTACCTTTAGAGACTGTTCTTTGTTGTCATGTTGCTGTTTGGCCACCATGAACTGCTGCTCGCTGCTACGTGCCCCTCTGTTTTGGAGCCAGCTAAGTATGAACTGAAACCTCCAGTAACTGTGAGCTGAATAAACCTTTCCTTCCTTCATTTTGCCTGTTGGCATTTGTCCCAGCAATGAGATAAGAGTAACTAAGACAGTCAATAAGCACCATAGGGACCAGCTGTGCATCACAGTGATCAACCAAGAGAACAGAAGCAACCAGAACCACAACTAAAACTATTATCTGGGAAACTAAGAAACTGCAGTATACTGACCGGGAAGGATACTGTCTGTTATATTTACCCCTGTTTTAGTCTCCTCAGAAAATCTTTGCTGGGCATATTACATGTGATTGAGACAAGGTCCGACTGGAAGCAATTGCACTACTCTGGCAAAGGAATGAGGGAAGAAGTCTGATCTAGGAGAGTGTCCAGTGCTCTTGGATGTTTACCAAGTTTTGAAAAGAATTTGATTCATTGCTCTATTTTCTTCAAGAAAATGTTCATAGAATTTAAAGCCAAAAGAAAATTAAAACTTAAAAATAATTACCCCAGAGCTACCATGGGACAGGGAAGAAAGGACTTGGGTAAGCAACTTAAAAAGACAGAAAACTAGTGGAACCATCCTGTGACCTATGTCCCGAGGCCTCAGTTATGAATAGGCTGGTCAGAGTCCAGAGGGACTAGAGCTGGACTTCATATGCATCTTCTCTTTAGAGTGAGCTATCTGGTCCAGGTAAATTTTTTAGTAGATCTAAGACTGGATTTCTGAAATTTGCAGAGGTAGCTAGTGTGTACCTGGGTTGTATATGTGTGAATGTCTACAGACATTGTCTTTATTTGATCAAAAGCAAACCATTTTGGGCCAGTGAGTTAGCTCAGAGGTCTAAAGTACCTGCTTAGGAGTGCTGCCCTCAACCTCTGCCAAAGCCGCTCCTGGGCCCACTCTCTCCACCTTGCTGTAGTCATGGCTGCTGACTGGGTGGACAAACCCTTGCCGCTGCTATCTGCAGCCCACTCAGGAAATGTCACTCCTACTGCCACGCCATACTTGCAAGAAAGCGGCCCCAGAGCAGAACTCCCACATCCATATACAGCCTTTGCAAGTCCAGATGCCAGTGGTATTCCTATAATCAACTGCTGTGTGTGCCAATTTCTAATTAATTTGGATGGCAAACTTCACCAACATGTGGTTAAATGCAGTTTACAATGAAGCTACACCAATCAAAAACCTCCCAACAAGGAAGAAATATGCTAGATGCCCCTGTAACTGTTTCCTCATTTGTAAAGACACATCTCAGAGAATAGGATGTATGAGACATAGCTGTAGACACATAATTAACCTTGGTCCTGTAATGCTTATTTCTGAGGAACAACCAGCTCAACCTGCATTGCCAGTCCAACCAGAATGTGCAAGGGTTGTATGTGAAGCACTGTGGAAACACATTCGTGTGGATGGAACTAAGGTTTAGCACTCTGACAAAATGCCCACACTGCAAAAAATCTCTGCAGGGAGCAGTGCAGTTCCAAGAAGGTGCTGCTGTGCATAATTACCATTGGAATGATAAGTATTTTCAGTGGAGTTGGATTAACTGTCGGCACCCAAGATTTTGCAAGGCAATTTCGTGCAACCTATATTACTTGGGCCATTGCTTGTTTCTTGGGTTTGATCTGCCTTATTCAAGCTTGTTATTGGGGAGCCATAAGATTCAGTTATCCAGAACACAGTTTTGCATAAACTTATGATTCAGTGTCTAGCAATTCTAGATAGGCTACTCTGGACTTCTTTAAATCATTTATTCCAATGGATTCCATTCTGGTTTATGTATAGTAAGTTTTAAGACTTTGGGAATCTTTTTCAAGTAAATGTTCATTGCACTACATTATGTGCAAATAGTTCGTTTTGCTGCTGAATATTCAAACTCAAAAAATAAAAGCTGTTTCTGTATGTTATTTTAAAGCAAAGATATCTTTGGATTTGTCTCCTAACCTTATGTATTACATCACATTTGTTTTGTTTAGTGATTTCATTAATGTTATTTCGTATTGCTGATCTGTGAGTGTTCCTTATAAAAGTTTATAAATGTTTCTGCTATAGTTTCACATTTATAGTTACATTTTATTGACACTAAACAATATTTTAGATTGTTTAGATTTATTCTAATCTAAACAATATTCATTTTTGCTTGAACTGCTTATAGTAATTTTAAAGTAAGATGATAGTGACCTTAATTCAGGAAAAAAATTTGAGCATACTTATGAAAATTGGAGACACTCTTATCAGAGAAGCTCTTTTAGATACCGATGCTTCTTTTTTGTTGTTTGTAGAAAGATACAATATTTTTATAGTAATGTGAAAAATGAAACTGATATTTGTTTGTCCACAGTTGGAGATGTTGGATAAATGTATTTTCTCAATAATCACAATAGTTTTAGTCTTTCATTTCTGTCTTTTCATTTGCCAATTATAATAAATCTGGTCTGTATTTATGGAATGTATTGTTAATCAGCTGTATGTATTCCTTTATAGAGACCAGAGAAAGGATTTCTCAGAACACATTTTGACTTGAAAATTTCATCAAAGATATATTTACATTTGATTATGTTCCTTTTCATTATTAAATCATGGTAAATCTTTCTTATTTGGATAATTATGTGCCACTTATATGGTAAAAAAGATTGTGATATTTGCACTGGTTAAGATAATAAAATTAGAGGTACTCTTACCATTCTTCTTAAATATAACGGGTCAGATAATTATCCAATTTATTCAAGAAAACAGATCAGAGATAAATAGCAACATAGTTTTCTAAGAATATGCTAAGATTTATGGAATCCGCTTTTTCACTGCTGGTCTTTGCAGTTTTGAAAAAAAATGCTTAATTGAAAAGTAATGTACTAAAGCCTTTCATGTAGTTGAATTAGATCAGATGATTTGAATAAATTAATTGGTAATTCCAAGGATCTGACTAATATTTTAAATTATTTGTGTTCATGACTAGTATATAAAAATGTATTCACCAGAGAGATTGGAACAAAATACATGTAAAAGTCAAAGAGTAAAGGATACACGTACCAATGGAGTAGCTTAGGATTATATTTTGGAAAATACACTAATAAAGATTACTATTCAAAAATTAAAAAAATAAAATAAAGTCCCTGCTTACGCAAGTGTAGGCAAGCATGCAGGGACTATAGTTTGATCCCTGGCATCACATATGCCAGCCTTGCCTCCAGAGTGGGCTGAGGTGGCCAGAAAAAAAAGAAAAAGGAAAAAGCAAGCCTTTTTAAAGAACTTTTCTAGAGCACTGTGGTCTGTATGCTGTATGTAGTTTTTAATTAATCAAGTTTTTGAGTTACCTCTGCCATAAATACAAGCTAATTGTCAATGGCAATGATCAAGGGTAGGTCAGACCTAGGGAGGGTTTTTATCCTGGAAACCTACAAACTTCTATTATCTTCTCAGTATGGGTAGGGAACGGAAGTCTTGGATATAGACAAGGAATCCTAAGCTGGCTTCAGGCATAAGAGGACCAGCACAGTGGCCTGAACATATAGAATGTATTGTAGGGGTAGGTCTGGTGGCTAGGGTTGAAGTTTCAGTCAATTGGAACCCTGAAGGGCACTTAGTCCTCTAGACTAGATTATTTTCATCATTGGTGGCAGGTTTCAAACAGCAGCAGGGGGCAATTCGCTATGTCAATCACCCCTGCGGGACAGCTTGGGCCAAAATAGCTTTCCAAAAGGTGATCACAGCATATCTAGCCTGTTGTATTTTATTCCTATTAGAGCTACTTCCATGCATAAATAGGGTATACTCAGCATCTGTCAGAGGTCATTATTTAAAGTCTGGTTGGTTCAAGAACAGTTTATCAGACAGTGACATGCAGTCATGGTCTATTGGCCCAGGAACAGCTCTATGGGCAGGTACACAGCAGGATTGAGTGGTTTTATAACCACAGGAGTCAGGAGGGGATTTCTGCCTAAGAGTATGTGGTTTTGAGTGGGTTCCAGTATAGCATGTGGTCCCTGGACATCTAGGTCATGACCTAAGGTTAGCTTGTCAGCTTTCTTGGTCAGAGGAACAGTAGCTATTAGAAGACAGAAACAGAGGGAGGAAGCAACCCTTAGCAACTCAATCCAAGTATTTGCAGGGGTAGCTACCGGGTATTCCCAGGGGATGACAGTCTGAGTAAGCAGCATTGTTTCTGTGAATTCAAGGATTCAGATTTTATAGAAGCCTACAGTTTCAACAATTTGCAGTTTCTTTCTTGTAAGTTTCTACCAGATATTTCTGCCAGATACTAGAGCAGAACTTTTGTATCTTTTGAGGGTAGGTGTGCAAGCAGTGGTGTGGCCAAAGTTAGGCCATGGCCAGATGGAAGCAGTTCAATTGGTGAAAGTGCACTAGGCAGGAGCAGGGAATGAAGCTATGGATATTGGAAGCAACTCCAGCAGCCAGTGAGGGTGCCAAGGCAGAATTCTCAGAAAGAATGGGCCTATTTTTTTTTTCCTGTGAGCTGCAGGAAGTAGTTTGGCTTCATTTTAGCCCAAAACATACTGTTTTCTTTACAGTCAGAGAACATGGGTTATGACTAGTTAGTGTGTTTTTTGTCTTTAAATGATGGTACCACCAAAAAATGGTGGGTGCCCCTCAGAGAGAGAACATCCACATGCCCACCTGTCCATGCCCCTTGTGTAGCATAAGCATGACATAGCTGAGGAGAGTGTAAGGCCTCACTATGCCATGTGTCAATCACCCCAGATCTGAAAGTGGGTACCCAATCACCCACCATGACCAGTGCTCCCCGGTCTTGGTGCACAGATGGATCAGCCTATTGCTTATGCTGTCTGTTCCACTAGTTCACACATTTATTCAGCAGGCACTCAGAAGTTAAGCATTGAAAACCCACTTTTGGTTAGGGAGACCTTTATAAAAAGACTTGTTAAAGCTCTTCTTGTGCTCAAACTGCGCAGGACTGACAGACTGAATAAGTGGTGGACACTCTGGTTTCTTTGCAGAATCAGACAGGCAAGCAGACAGACAGACATACATAGAGTCAAACAGACAGGGAGACAGACAGACTGACAGACAGTTTCCTCTTCCATCTGGGGTCCAATGTGAGCTACTTGGGCGAGTAGCCAGGAAACCTTCCAGAACTCTGAGGCAACTTAAGAAACCTTGAGGGCTTGCTCTCCCTTCAGAGCCTGGAGAGATCCTTGTTCCATCCTCAAGGGCCATGACTAGGGACCAAAGAAATCAGCATGTTCAGTCTTCCCAACTGACTCACCAGATGGAGCAGCAAGCAGAAAAATAAAAAGATTTGGAAGCAGACTTAGTTACATCAGTGAAGACTCATGAGGATCATTCCCAGAATATCAGGCCCTGATCTGTGGAGAACTTATATGAATTATTCAAAGAAGTAGTTCAGAGGATAATGGCTTGTCAAGTCGGGATTGGCTCATACAGTGTCTATCAAATGATCATCTGTAATCACAGCTGTCCCTCAGAGACAGAAGCAACCAGAACAGGACCAGTAGCTACTACCTGGGCAACTAAGAAACAGAAAAATACTGGCTGAGGCAGGCCATTTTCTGCTACAATATTACCCTTTAAAGTACAGGACCTAAAAACCATTGTTAGAATATCTCCATAAGTAATTATATTTAGTTGACTTTGGGAAAGACAAAACTACTTTCATTTTCAGTTGGCTGAAATACTCCTCCAAAAATGATCTCTTGAAGAATAGGTAAGAACTCATAGGTCTTATGTTATTTATTGGCCATCTCTGAATGAGATCCTTGAACAAATCCTTGTGGACTTATTGAAGTATATAGACTACAGTGATAGAAGTTATTTAAAGTCTGTTCATTTAAGCAGATACTGTGAAATAAAATCATTATAACTATATTACACTTTATAATTAGTCACAGAGGGTATGTGAGCATTGAATTTTAATTTTGTTGCCTTCTACTTGGTTGAATCTAACATGATAATTCTAATAAAACTCTGTCATGAAAGTTAGTTTTCTCACAATCAGAATGACATGTAAAACCAATGCAGATTTTATTTTTTATTTAAAATTTGATTCTTCAATTTTTCTCTTTGCTCCTCAACTAATCTGTGATTTCTTTAATTGCTAGTATGAAACACAGAATTAGTCAACTCATTTTTAAGCTTTCAACCTCAGAAAGATAAGAAATAAGAGGTATACATATTTTTTAATTGAAAGGCACTTTAAGCACTACAGTTAAGAAAAAGTTAGTGTCCATCACATTACATAATATCCCATCTTCACATCAAACTGTGAACTAATGGATTTCCAAAGCAATTATAACCATATTTCTCTTCATAAGTGCTTATAAATTGCTAGATTATTTTTATGATTTCACAATCCCACAAGGATAAGCAAGTAGTATAATAATGTCTTTTATTTTAAAGAGAACTTGGCAGATTTAGAGAATGATTATTTATTAGGAATATTATGTAAAACATTTTCAAAGCTCTATTGTTCACTGAACCATTCTAATGTAGCAGATTAGAAAACTTTCCTACTTTAAACTATTTATTTCTTTAACAAGCATTACTCAGCATGCCCATGCATGCCTCATTGCACATGCTAGCCTCAACTCAACACATGTGCTAGTTTGTGCATGTATGTGATATCCACATACATGGAACTCACACATAAGTAAGTAAACTGCTAATCAACTATTTCTATGAGAAAAGGAATTTTTATATAGTTATGCATAATATATTATTGTTTCCTAAATAGAGGAGAAAGTATATGATGTTTGAGTTTGAGTATGTGACACTTGACTTGTGACATTTGAGTATGTGGCATTCAGGTTGCCTTACTGGGCAAGGCAGATTAATCCTTTTACTTTTGTGGTGCTTTGTACAGTTATTCAAGGGAATGGAAATGGAAAGATTCACAAGAGACTGTCAATCACAGGGAATATCACGGAGAGTACCCATCATCATTTATAAGAAGTGGAGGTCATTGCAGCATTAGCAGAGGAAGTATGAATTATTTCCTTTATCATAGAAAAGTGCTATGATAGGGGGAAGTGCTAAAAGAAGATGATATCAACAGGAAAATTATTACCCAATGATCAGCAAGTGATGATAACTATTAATACATTAAGATTTCCTATGAAAAGATTCAGGGTGCTGTGTGGGATAAGGCAAGGGAAACCTCAGTTCTAGGTGGAGGCATCTTAATAAAAGTATTGATGAGCTAAAATTAGAAGTATAAAATGAATTTTATCTTTCCTATAAAGACTTAGAAAGGCTGTTTGCTTATTTTTGAAATTAGGCAGATTTCATATAACAAGTATTTTACCTTCTCCTAAAAGTTTCAAAGGCTCATGATTTAGCCTAGTACTCTTCCATCATACAGTTATAAACCAAGCAATATGTTCCCTCTGCATACCTAAATGTATATACACATAAAATATACCCTCTCTCTGTAGAGGCTTTTATAACTTGTAGTAAGCTATGGTTAACTGAGAAAAAACACACATATGTATGGGTACAGGTAACAGTGTGGCTTCTATGTTTACACACCCTGATTCAGGCTATGGCCTCCTGCCTAGGTTTTGTAATAATTTGTGAAGAGATGCTATTGTAGTCACCTTATTTTTCTTAAACATCATCCCACTTGAAGCCATTAACTCTCAATTTAACAACACCTCCTCTCTTTTTTCTATTCTCATCAGTAAAACAGTAATTATATAAGCAGTTTCTGCACCTATTATTAATTAATAATCCACTATGGCAATGCATGTGTATATATTTTTTTAAATTTCTTTTTGGCAGAACTGGAGATGGAACTCAGACCCTTGCACTTGCCAGGCAAGTGCTTATTCTACTGAGCTATCTCCCTGAAAATTTAAAACTTCATGCATTTACATAAAAATATGGACAGGATTTCTTTTATTATGAGATTAAATGAAAACACTAGCACTTAGATAGGCTCAATAAGCAGCAACTGTTTACTGACAAATATCATTCCCTGATACTCAAGAAAAGAAGATAGTCTGGCTGGATATAAAAAGAGAAAGCTAAGAATTCTCTTCATATTAGGAGAATTGATACTAGCGAGTACAAATTCAAGGAAGTCAAATTTATAACAATTTTAGAAAATATACTGGAAATTCATTTATAAATATTAAATATTTTTCTTCTAGTCTTTTTATTCTTTCTATTTGCATTTTTCTAGTGCATATCATGCTCTGAAATCCTGACTTAGATGTATATTACTGTCATGGTTTGTGTGTATTTGTCTCCCTAAAGTCTCATGCAGTCACTGACGTGTAATTCAACAGTTTGTGATTAATTCATGATCCAAGGTTGGGATTATGGTTCTGAGTATTGCTGGGATTATGATGTTAGTGCTACGTCCACTCTGGGGTGGATATCCTAAATGTAACAAAAGAGAGAAAGAGAAACAGACTTGCTCTCTGTAGCCACTGTTGCTGTTACTCCTCCCTTTTGCTCTTGCTGTTTTGTTGCTCTTTCTGCCTCCATGGAAGGTTGCTCTCTGCCATGTGCCACTCTGCTTTAGAACCAGCTGAGTATGGACTGAAACCTCCAGTAACTGTGAGCTAAATAAACCTTTCCTTTCTTCATTGTGGGTGTTGAGCGTTTGTCCCAGCAATGAGAAAGGTAACTGAGACAATTGCTATGCCATTTATTTGGCTGTGAAAAAATACTAACCAACCAAAATTAAGGAAGGAAAGATTTATTTAGCTCACATTTTGTGCAGGTTTTAGTCCATACTCAGCTGGTACCAAAGCAGAGTGGCAAGTGGCAAAGAACTGCAGTTCATGGCAGGGAGAAGAGCAGCAGCTGAAGCAGCAGGGGCAGAGTCAAGCTTCTCTTTTTTCTTTATTTTTCATTCAAACCATCTGTCCCAGGGTGAGTGCAGCACTCAGACCCATAATCCCAGCAGTACTCAGACCTGTAATTGCAGCCTTGGATCATGAATTAATAACAAACTATAGAACCCTGCCCAAATGACTGTATGATGCTTGGTAGGACAATTACACACAAACCATAATATTCCTCCCCTGGCACCCCAAAGGCTTATGCACATTGCATTCTTCAAAGGACATTTTAGTCCATCTCTAAGAGTTTCAAAAATCCTAACAGTTGCAGCATTGTTGAAAAGTTCAAGTCCCATGTCTCCTCCAAGTTCTCAAGCAAGCTCTTATCTGTGAGCCCCTGCACAAATGAAAAGTTAAACACTTCCAACATCCAATGTCATGAGAAAAATAGCACCAGTCTAAAAGATACAAACAAAGGTATGCAGAGTATTGGGACAAAAGCAAATCCAAAATCCAGCATGGAAAACATTAGGTCCTGTAGTTCCATTTGGAACATCAGAAGTAATATGTGCTAACTAGTGAGCTCTGAATACCTCACAGGGCTCTGATCCTGTGGCATTTCTGGGAATGTAGTTCTGTGTTTCTCTCCTAGTCCTACTTTTCTCCTGTCTTATAACAGTTTTTAGATGATCCACATTTTTTGTCTTTTTCAAACTTCTGGGTTCTCCAGTAAACTTTAGGCTTCTCACGCACAGCTTCGCACTCTGCCCTCTCAGGGGCACACTTCTGAAATCCAGGTGGAAGCCTTCTGAACCTCAGAGCTCTTGGATTTTACCTGCACCTAAAACCAACACCATGAATTATGCCAACGAATGCTGCTAGCTGGAGTAGTAGCTAGGCTTTCTGCTCCCTTGTCTGTAGGGGTTTAGTGCTGAGCATTCTGACCCTGATTCTGAGGAAAAATTCCCTATGCTGCTTCCATTTGAAACTTGGAGAAGCCACCTCTGCCATTCTGTTATATTGTGTTCTGTGGCTTCCTCCTCAATGCAAAGCCTTTCACTTTTGCAGTTTTGAGTCTACAAAGGATTGAGACTTTCTCCTTTCTGTGATGCCTTCAGGCCACCTTTTCTATTATCGCATTCCTTCTAGGCAATGGAGAACCTCTCAGGATCTTTGCAGTCTGCGGCTTTCTTAGAGCTTCATTTCTGGCCAAAGTCCCAACATTTTCAGTCATCCTTCTGGGTTCTTTGCTCTTGATTCTCAACATAAATCTGAGTAAAAGCCACTAGCAATAGCTACGCCACTGCCTTGACATTTGAATGCCTTGAAATTTCTTTTTCCAGATTAACCAGTCTGTTATACTTAATCTTAGTCTCAGGCAATGAAAAAAATTCAGACAAGCTTTCTGCCAAGCCATAATGTACATCATCTGGAGTGAAAAACCAATGCAGTCTTTCCCCACAGGAGAGTCCTCCTCAGCTTGGTCTTTATAAGCAGGATGTTAATCAGCATTCTGGTCTTCTGAGCTCTGACCAGAATCTCCCATCCAGAACAGCAGAAGGAATTTCAGTGCTTCTCTTATAGGTGACACCTCTGAACCCTTTTAGTCTCTTTCCATAAGCCATTCCCAAATGCTCGCAATTCAGGTGTATAGTCAGCTATATAGTCACGGCACTGACAACAACTGTGGTACAAAATTATGTTTCAGTTACTTTTCTCTCATTGATCGGACAAAATACTGAACCCCAAAATGAATAAAGGAAAGGCTTTTTTATCTCACAGTTGGTGGTGGTTTCAGTCCATACTCGGCTGGCTCCAAGGGAGCATGGCACGTGGTAGAAGACAGCAGTTCATGGCAATGGAAAACAGCAAAGAGCAGAGGGATGAGCAGCTGCTGTGGCCGCAATGGAAGACTTCAGGCCATCTGCCCCAGAGTGGGTTTGCACCCACAATCCCAGCATATGCAGACCCATTACCCCAGCCTAACCACAAGCTGTAGAACTCAGCCCCAGTGACTGCATGAATTTTGGGGGACAACTACACATAAACCTAACAGTTACCTAGATATGTTTCTTAATAAACTTATTTGTGTATATCCTGTTTTGTATTTGTGCCCAACACAAAAATAGCAATGATATAATATTTTACAAAATATTCCTAGCACAGTTCTTGTAGGGTATTTCCTGCAATGTCAATGGAAAGATTGGAGAAGACATTCTCAAGACAATAGGGTAGTTTATCTTACCTTGGTCTTATTTAATGTTTCATGATCTAGAAGTTTTTTATTAAGTATTTGTTGTAGTCAACCTGTGTCCTCCATGCCCAGGAAAATATACGTAACATGAAAAGAATGTTTGAAAAGGGACTCTGAGGAAGGGGCATCTACAGGATTAACTGAAAACACCCTCTCCTGCACATGTTTTAGACAGGTCTTCACACGCACGTGTGATTATGAGTTTTTAGTAGTTTCCTCCACTCTACCATTGGTAGATATGCTCACCTTATACTGCAATACCTCTATACATACGAAAGTGTATGCTTAGTTGAGATTCTATCTTATGCAGATCTGTTTTTAGATGTAATTTTCAGTGACTTTGCATATTTAAATTTAAAATATTTAAATTCCTCGTATCAAATATTGCAGTTCTAAAATAAATAAAAGCTGCTAAGAAGGACAAAGTCTATTCAGTCGCATAGAGACATTATGAAAAAATATTCATCCAACTACTGACAGTCAAGAAAAAAGAACAACTGAGTACTTCAGAGCACCAGTTGCAATTATAGGATAGTAGAATAGCTTGTGTAGGATGCATAAGAAAGAACATATCTGCTGAAGAATTTATATCCATCTAGATTTTTACCAAGTTTACAAGCAATTTCTTATAAAGGTGGAAAAACTGAGTTGCATGTACATTTTCTTGTCTAGTAAAGCAGAATACAGCATAAATAATTCAAAGTACAAGTTTGAATAATACATCACATGCCAAGAACTGAACAAACTTACTCTTAGAAAAGACCACATCTTCTCTATATAGATGGTATACACTTTGAAGAAACCACTCTAGTAGCACACAGTGCTGAAAAAAATGTAAAATACATCAAGTTTGCTTATCACTTCTTAGTATTACTGGGAAATTACTGGAAATTTAAATATAAAATGGAGAAAAAGAAAAGAAAGGAGGAAGTATTAGAATATAGAATTATTCTAGTTCATAATAAAGTTTTAATTTATGGCTAACTTCATCTTAAATACTCGTGTACTAAATAAAGAAACAAACATTCTGCATTGGGCCGAGGAGATGGCTCAGTGGAATAAGTGCTTCCCAACCAAGTGCAAGGGCCCACCAAAAACGAAAAATGCTGCTTTATAAAATAAACTGAGGCTATCTAAATAAATATTTTAAAGGTTGTGAGTGGCAGCTTTCTTTCTTTCTTTTCTTTCTTTCTTTCTTTTTTTATTTATTTATTTATTTATTTATAGAGCTCAGGCCCTTGTGCTTTCCAGGAGAGCACTTATTCCACTGAGCTATCTCTCCAGCCCAGTGAGTGGCAGTTTCTGTACATATCATTTCTACCTGACAGATTTCAGACTCACCTCCCTCCAGAGTCACATTCATCAATTCTTTAAAAGCTTTTTATGTAGGTGTAGGGAGATAGCTCAGTGTTCTAAGTGCCTGCCTGGTAAGCACAAGTAACCAGGTTCGATCCCTGGTACCACACACTGTACTGACCCTGGAACCTGGGCATGTTGTGCTGGCCACCAAAACCAGGTGTGGTAGCTCACACCTGTAAGGACAATGCTGGGGAGGCTGAAAACAGGATGACCATTGCAAGTCTAAGCTGTATAGCAAGACCTTGTAGCAAATAAGTATTTATTTTTTTGAAGATCTTTTTATGTACACCATATGATGTTTATCTGTTTAGCATTAATTGATATACAAATAACCAAAAGTTCTATGTCCACTTCTGTCATTTGGGAGGCAGGAGTGCTCTTTCAAGAACACGAGAACTGGGACATCAGAGGTAGGGGTCACAGCCCTGAGAGCATGAGATGTGGAAATATTTCCCCTTCCATTAAATGCCTTGGGCCTCAGTAGCACAAAAATACTTATAACTGGAGAATTATCTGTTTAAATAGTGCTTGGCTTTGATCTCCACATACAGATTTCTAACAAACTACCATCTCACAGTATCATTTTCGCCAATCCTCAACTAGTATGTAATGAAATGCTTTGTAGTCAAAGGGTTTCAATCAACATTTGCCATTGCAGAACTTCAAACCATACAACATTAAGCATGTCATCTGGATTTGTTGTTTTAAATATATTCACAATAGAGGTAAAAATTTATAGATGTAAGGAAGGAGTAGAATCAAAAAATGAAGCTGTTAACATTTCTGAAAACTGATATAAAATTATGTGTTTATCATCCTAAAAGCAAAATCTGTAACAGTAAGTCATATTTTGAAAGCTAATTTTCTGTATAAAAACGAGAGAAAATATCTATGTAAGTAAATCAATAGGGAACTATGGTCAGAAACAATAATTATCAATAATTATTTCAAAAACGGTTGAAATAGCTAAATACCAGTATGATTGCATATTTTAGTTTTGCTGATGGTTTGTTAATTATAGTTTTATATACTTTCAGGTATTTCATTAACTTTTTATATTGCTAATATTATGACTATTTTAGCTTCTCTTCACTTTCATTTTTATTTTCCTTCACTTTCCAAATCCATGTACTTACTTTGGGATCTGTCTCATAAACAACACGTAATTAAACTTATAAAAAGCCAGCAAATAAATAACTAAATACATACATATAATACATACATATATACCAGTAGAAGAAATAAAAACTGTATCTGGTTTCAATAAACATAGTATTCTAATATAAAAAAAACGCTAATCAGAATAGCAGGATATTATGTCTGGATTATATAGCATTGGGATTACTACTATTCTTTAAAATGTAAAGTGCACATGTATTGATATAAATCTAAGTCATTTACAAAAGAACTGAAGACTATTTCATATGTGCCATTTTCTTCAAATGATAGTACAAGTGAACAAGTAAAAGAAAATACTTAAAATGTGCACATATGCCATGCCACACATGCATGTACACAAATGCACACTGAACAATAGTATCTACATTAATTTATAATTAGTCACTTATTTTTAAATAGGGTGTAAGACATTCAGTTTTTGGATGATTTCAGTACGTCCATGTGTATTACTTTTAGGAAAAAACTTCTTTTTCTGGGAAATAATTATAATCAATACTATTCAATTGTTTTTGTAGAAAAATAGGTTTACTAGAAGAAGTGAAACAAAAAAGAGAAGAGGACTTGGTCCTGATCCTTCAACTACATGAGCAAAATTTGAGTCCCTTTAGTAATGCCTGTGTGTTAATAGAAACAACTTTAACAAATTAACAAGTTTTCTTTATAATTTTTCAAACGAGCACATAATGAGTATAAGTATCAACTAGAGCACAGTGTTTTGGGTATACATTGACTTGTGAAGTGGTTGAAATTAGACCATTAACAAATACATTATTTAGATAGCTACTACTTTTGTGATGAGACTATGTGATATCTGCCTTTTCCCACTTTTTAAATAATACAGTACATCATCATTAACTATGGCTCCATTCTGTACAGTAGAGTTCTTAGTCTCTTTACCTAACTTAATTACGTGTCCTTTGACAATATCCCACCTGCAGGTAATCACTCATTCAATCTCCATCAGTGAAATTGCCCTTTTAGGTTTCACCACTCATCTAGATCATGCAGTGTTTGTCTTTCTGCTTTGGCTTATCTCACTTCACATACTGATGTCCAGTTCCTTCCATGATTTGGAACATTGCAAGATTTTGTGTCCAACACTGAATATTACTGTGTTATGTATATGCCCACCTTGTTGATGAACATTTAAGTTAACTCCATGTTTTGGCCATTGCAATTTATACTGCTATAAACTTGGGAGTGAAGAAATCTGATTGGCATTCTTCTGTTTTTATGTTCATCGAATAAATGTTCAGCACAGGGAAGGATTAATAACATGGTAGTTCAATTCTTATTTCTTGTTTTGTTTTGTGTTTGTCTTATCTTTCGATTTGCATCTCTACCAACAGTGGACAGGACCTCACCAACAGTGTCCTCTCCAGAATTTTTCATTCTTTATTTCTTTGTTGATGGACACTCCAAAAACAGTGAAAAGAATCTTGTTGTTTTTGATTAGTATTTCCCTGAATATTTCTTCTAATATCTGCTTTTGCAGGTCTTCTTTTGAGAAATGTTTGTTCAGATCTTTTGCCCATTTTAATCTTATTGTTATTTCTTCCTCAGAACAGAATTGATCTAAAGTTATAAAACTGGCATTCATCATGTTATTACTATATTAGGATAGTCCTTATAAATATCCCAGTAAACTGTTCTAAGACATTAATATTGAATTATTCAGCCAAATGTACCTATGTCCATAACTATTTTTAAATCTGGGATTATGATCTTAACCTCAGAAATTTGACTTCAAAACTTAAAGACTGGCTACATCCTTCTGCTAAAGATGAATGAAATTCTAACAGTTTGTCTACAAGTGTATTATCAAATTTACCTCATGCCTCTAAATAGGTGCATCGACACAGAAGCTGTTATGTAGTAGCTGTGTATCAAATATCATGATTCTCTTTCTAGTATTATATGGTCTAAACATACGTGGATGCAATATTTTTCTTTCTTACACTCTCTTCATTCACTGATTAGAGACATCTGCTATAATAATGTCTGTAAGTATAATATTATGTATGCACCTTGTATGACATCAAAACATTACGAAAACATTTTGCAGTGTATTAATTTATCGAATCTATCCTGTTGATTTGTCTTGAAACTGTCTGCCATTTGTTCTTCAATAAAAATAATAATAATAAAATATTTTTCTTTCTTGAGAGGTAGAATGTTTTTCACAGGCTGCATTTCTAGAAGTGCAATTATTGTTTGTAAAGGTTCCCACACTTTTAAGGCTTGGCTCATCTTTCCAAGTTTATACCATGCACCCTGCTCCCATCCAGGATGGCTGGGGCTGTGACTGTGAGTTCCTCACTGTGGTCTTTTCAGTCACCCTCCTCTTTCGGCACATGGTTCAACAGCCCTTATATTGGAAATCGTGCACTATGCAAGGGAGAAAATTCACAGTGACCAAGTATTTTCATCTTCTTTCACCAACTTCAGATTTTGTTCAAATGAATTGTGTTACAAATTTACTGTGAACATGATATACAAGGTGATCTTTACTTTTTATTTCCTATTCAGCCCCAGTCTCAAAATTACATTAACTTTACAAGATTCACTTTTCAAAATGTCCATAAAGCTTTTGACTAATTGCATCTCACTTAACTAACAGGAAATGCCTTCATAGGTGCTCTTACGCACACTTTTGTGGTTTGTGCATTGGGTTATACTTGGGCACAAAAATTTCTGTGTAAAAACAAAAGAAAAAGTACTATGAAAAACATGATTCATTGCACCATAGTAACAGAACAAGCAAGACTCAACTATGCTCTTAGTAAAAGTGGTTCTTGCCTAAATATATGGCATAGAATTTCAGAATTTAAATAATTATAAATAAAAAGAATAATGGTTTTTTATAAATACTGTAACTGTTAAGGATTCTCTTAAGAAACAGAACCTGCCTAGAGGAAGAGAGTAAAAGAAGGAGAAAGTTCTATTAAGAAGTTAGCTTGTGCAATTGTGCACAGTAGGTTGAAAGCCCACAGGTCAGAGTTGTAAAACAGACATTAACGCAGGACATTTATGTGAAAAACTTAAGTGCAAGTTCATTCCTTCTTTTGGAAAACCTCAGCTCTTGGCCTTAAAGCCATCAGCTAATCTAATGAAGTCATCCCACAGGGTGGGAGATAATCTCCTTTACTTAGTCCACTTAATTTTATTTTATTTTTTCATTATTTAGAAAATACTTCATTAGTTTCCTTAATGAAACCCACATAGATAAGACCTCATTCATTTAATAGAATGTGTTTCTTCCACAAATGGAAATAAAATTAAGCTTAATATCTCACCACCAAATATGGCTCTTAGTACACTGTGAAGTCAAAATAATAAACTGAGATAACATTTTCCAAAGTTGACAGCAGTTTCCAAAATTTAAAATTATATATGTGTGTGTGTGTATTAACATATATTAATAGCAACATCAGCTTTTCCAGGTTCTTCAGTCATCTGATCAAAATTAAAAAGGTATACAGCACACTCCATCAAAAGAAAGAAAGAAGAAGAAAGAGAGAAAGAAAAAAAAAATAAAACAAGCTTTAAAAATTGAAGAAAGCAAAGCAATAGCCCTGTTGTGGTTCCAGGAGCCCCTCTGATCTCGTCAGCTTCTGGCTACAAGTACACCCAGTTGACAGGGCACAGTGGCTACTCGGGATCCTAAGGCAGGTGTGGAATATTTCACACTGATGGATGTATGACCCGGTGATATCCTATGTCGTTAGTTCCCTGGGGCACAGTGAAAAAGATATCACTTAAAACTTGATTCTTGCCGGGAAGATAACTTGGCAGTCTAAGCACCTGCTTAGAAGCTCAAGGACCCATGTTCAGTCCCCTGCACCACATGCCGTGCTCACCATGTATGCTGAGCCAGGAACTGAAATCAGGCATGGTGGCATACATCTGTAATCCTAGAGCTGGGCAAGCTGATAACTATGAGTCCAGGATGCGTAGCAAGACCCCATACCAAATAAATAAATAAATAAATAAATAAATAAATAAATAAAAAAAATGATTTTTAAAATTTAAAATTTGTTTCTCCCTTTTCCATGGAGGGCCCAAAACACAATATGAAACAGTCTATAAAGAAAGGAACTTACTTAGGTAGAATTTCTTTCTTTTCAAGGTAATCATTTCTATTCACTTCAGTTATAAAAACTTTTTAAGAAATACTTGAAACTTACAAAAGACCTGGAGCTTAATTTTAAATGTTAATTCTACCCACAAAATGCCATCACAGCAACACATAGACAAGTATTTGATATAACAATTGTGTGCCATAGCCCATTCAAATTGAGAAAAAAGTTTAATTGTTCTGTGTTATATTGATTATTATAACTCACATCAAAGAATATGCATGATTTACTGGGTTGCAAAGATTTTATAATGAGTATATATTTTCAGTTAAATTAATATAGTTCAGATTACATATTAAAAATATTTAGTGTTATGTAGATTAACTTGTTTAGGTTACATATGAATTGGAATTTAGATCATCATATCAAGGTATTTTTAAGCATAATAAAATGTTCTACAAAATATGGTTTGGTCAGAACACAGACATTTACAGAAAACTGCAATTTTTATACTCGTTTAGGTAGTACTGGAGAGTGGGCTCAGAGCCATCATATTGGGCTACCTCCTCAGCCCATTTTAATTTTTTCTTTTTGAAAAGGTCTCATTCAGTTGCAGAGTCACCCAGCCTGGAATCAAACTGTGTTCCCTCTGCCTCAGCTTCTAAGAGTTCAGGGTGTTAGGTTTTTCAGTGCGATAAAGAGACAGGAAAGATAAAAGAGACCTTTACTACAAACATGGGAATGACCACAAGAAAGGAGAGATGTGGAGCTTCCGAGAGACTGGCCAAGTAGCAAAGAATAGGACTAAGATGGAGGTGGAGTTTTAGGGGCATTGTGTGTAACATGGAAGACAGTGATTGGGCAGGAGGTGGAAACAAGGTAACAGGATATAGGAAAAGGAAACAGGAAATTGTAATGTGAGTACAGAGAGGAAAGGCAGAGCACAGTACACAGCCTCCAGTGGTGGGTGCCATATTGGCTCACTTCTATGATGACTTAGCAGAGAAAGAAACCATTACAGGGTATGTCCAGGTAAGGACTATATTTTAAACACACTTTTCCATTGATGTTTAAAATATTAATTTTAATATACTAGTAAAAAGTAGCTTATTCATAAAGGAAAAATACAAAGAATAAGCAAGTGGAATTTGAAAAAGGTAGTCCCAGCCTTTTTACATGAAGTCATTACCCTGAAGAGAACATGTAAGAATTAGGTCAGACAGCTGTGCAACAGAGTAGAGTTCTATCAACAGAGAGCCTGCCCATGGTCACAGGCACGAAAATGAGGATGGGGACAGCCTTCATGCTGAAAGCTCTTTCCCAGAATCACTACTTGGAGAAGGAAGTTGACACCATGTCACACAGGTGGCCAGAAGTCTGGGTGAGAAACAGGTTGTCTGTGGTTCGTGGTGGCAGAGAAGAAACAGACAAATATTTAAGAGTCTACCAAAATCGTGTAAGAGAGAAAAACGTCTGGCAATGGAACTCTCACCATGAGAGATGGCATTGACCATTCCTCTGGTGTTAAGAAAGGACCACAGAAAGGCCCTAATAAGCACTTTGGTAGACTTAGCTTCTATATATCTAGAAATTACTCATGCTAAACCCTGGAAATAACCAAGCAGTTTGGTGAGTGGAAGAGAAGGTGGCTACACAAAGGCCTAGATCAAGTTCTCCTTGCTGTGTGCAAACACAGATAAGAGCACAGTAACAAGGAAGAAGCTATGGGTTTGAGAAAAAAATATGTATGGTTTGTTTTGTGTAGAGAGAGCTGAATAAGATTGTAGCATGAAAATCAACATATACATTTCTTCATGAGAAAACATTTATGACTTCAACAAAACTGCATACACAGTGATTCTGAGGAATAGAATCAAAGTAGTAGCATTATTTGAATAGTTTACAAAATGTAATTTATTTCAGTGATTATTAAAATTTTTTTTTGTTTTCTGTTTTTGTTTTTTGGTATTTTAGGGAAGGGTCTACAGGGTGTTCAGGGTTTTACTACTAGATTGGACTCATAGTGATCTGCCTTTTTACAGCCTCCCAAGAGCTGAGATTACAGGTGCACACAACCACACCCAGTCTCAATTGCCATCTCAGCATGCCCTGGGGGTGGGGCTGGCACAGCAGGCATGAAACACCCTTGTTTTTAATCAGAGCAATGAGCGCTTGCCTGGAAAGCAGGAGGGGCTGAGTTCAATCCCCAGTCCCATAAAAAAAGGAAGAAAGAAAGAAAAAAATAATAAAAATAAATAAATAAATTACTAAAATAATCTGAAGAAATCAGACATAAATGAAGGTCCAAACCTAAAAGTGAGCTCACCCTAGCACCACAGTGTCAAGAGCTGCTGAAGCTGGAAATTGATCCTGTGTCAGAGGGTGAGATGAGGCCTCACTGCCTAAAGCAGTCAAGCTACCTCAGTCTTGAGGGAATCGTCCCTCCTGGACACTGTGGGCTATTAATCACTAGGCAAATTTATGTCTTGTAACTTGGCAAATGTATGAGTAAAGGCAACTACTGTTGTTGTTGGGAGCTTACCATAAAACATAAAAGCACACCACCACCTAACTAAAAATCTTTTTGCTTTCCCTATTCTAAATGGTTTCCACATTTCTCTCTGTCTCTTGTCATTATCAGTAAGTTATCTCTTCCCTCCTGACACATGGAGTCGGTTACTAAACCCTATGACTGGTTTCTCACTCAGAGCTTCCTCTGCACACTAGAGAGACAAAATGGATGTCAAACAATGTGAAGAGTGTGCCCCAGGCCGGGCAGAAGGTGGTGATGCATTTCATTAAAAGTTTGGGACTATAAGTAAATTTGAATGTTGTTTTATAGCCAAACGGACCAAATTTAATAATGACTCTGAAAATTTTAAATGGAGGTGTTTCTGCATCAAATTAAGGCTTTTCCTTCATTTTGAAAAAGCTGTGGGACATAGCTCCGGTCTCCATCACTAGGATGATAAAAGCACACTTAATGCCTCAGGTATACCTAGAGGCATTAACTGGATGGAATTTCTCCAGAAAACTGTCTTCTGGAGAAATTCCATCAAACCATTTTGAAAGTAGTGGCATAAGAGTATACTGGTTTTTCATCATCAGTGTTATGAAGTATTTGGTTCACTGGTTTGTGTGTATGTGTGTGTGTTTGTTTTCTTGGTTTTATTTATTTATTTATTTATTGCTTATTTAGCAGGTGAAAAATGGAAGCTTCATATATGTGTGTGTATGTGTGTGTGTATGTGTGTGTAAGTAAGTTTATTTATTATTTTTTTGTATTTTAGGGGTGTTTAAGGTCTCACTACTAGATCGGATTCGTAGTGGTCTGCCTGTTTACAGCCACCCAAGGGGTGTGATTACAGGCATGTGCCACCATGCCCAGCCTCAGGCGCAGTCTCAGCATGCCCCAGGGCTGGGGCCGGCACTGCAGGCCTGAGGATAGAACTCCCACCCTCTGTGCCTGCTTGTAGGCACTTTAATTTGCTGAGCTATTTGACTGGCCCTGTAAGTAAGTTTATTGTTTCTCTAGTAAAAATTGCTTTTCAATGTTAATTATTTTATTGTAATATTTTTAGGTGACCAGCATGGGGTATAATATTTGGCTATGTGAAATATTTTATAGAAACAAAAACATAAAAGGCAATCATGTAACTATTACTAAGTATCCACAAATGAATAGTTTCATAGAAGGGACCGACAGGCAGAGTACCATGTTAACCAGAGAATTTGGAATGTACTGGACTAGAATTCTGGTTTCTTACAGTAGTTAGAGGTTTCACGTTTGTTGATCTCATTCAAGACACACACTTGTTGATCTTCAATGCAGACAAAGAGATCATCTATACCTACTTTGAGAACATGTATGCTAATAAGATAAAAAGGTGCAGAAGAAATGAAAAGCTTAATACATAGGTGTGAATAACCAAAGCTGAACTGAGAGGATATAAAAACAAAAATCCCACAATCAAGCAATGAAATCAAAGATATAATTAAAAATGTACCAACAAAGAAGTGCCTAGGACCTAACAGAGTCACTGTTGAATGCTACCAGAAATTTAGAGAACACCCAAAACCACTACTTCTAAAACTCTTTAATGAAAATGAAAAAGAAGCAATATTCTCAAATTCATTCCTGAAGCAAGCTTACCCTAACAACAAAACAGGAGAGGGAGCCAACTAACAAAAAGAATTACAGGTTAATCTCGCTAATAAACATAGACACAAAATCCTCAATAAGGTACTGGCAAACAGAATGCAACAAATCATCAAGAAGATTTTGCACCATGACCAGTTTGGATTCATCCCAGGGATATAGGGGTGGTTCAGTATATGTAAATTAATAAATGTAATGCTGCATATTAACAGAGCCAAGGACCAAACTCTGTGATCATCTGAGTAGATGCAGAAAGAGCTTTTGACAAAGATCAGCACCCATTCATGATTAAAAATACTAAAGAAAACAAGAACAGATGGTCTTTATCTCATCCAACAAAAGCCATCTATGAAAAACCAACAGCTAGCAATCTAAAATCCAGAATAAGACCATGATGTCCATTGTCTTCACTCTTATTCAATGTAACCCTGGGAACTTTAACCAGAGCAATTAGATAAGAGAAAAAAAAAAAAAAAGAAAAGAAATAATGGTAGGAAAAGAAGTTAAATTATTATCTGTAAGTAACACAATACTCTACAGGAAACATCCCCCCAAAAGGGTGTACTAAAAGACTAGATTTAATAAGAAAATACAGTTGGATAGAAAATCAACAATCAAAAATTAATACCTTTCCTGTACATGAATAAAAAGACTGACTGGAGGGAAATTAGGGAAACGAAACCTTAAATAATAGCATGCAAAAGAGAAAGAAAAAACCTGAAATACCTAGAACTTAATCTAATGAAGGATATAAAAAATCTGGACATTAAAACTACATTACTTTGCAAAAAGGAGATTAATCTTGCCTTAGAAAAAACAATATAGTGAAGATGCCAATACTTCCAAAACTCTTATGCAGATTGAATATAATTCCAGTCAAAATTCTAATAGCACATCTCCTCTCACAGAATTAGAGGAAACAACACTAAAATTCATTTGGAGGCAGAGTAGACTTAGAATAACAAAGAAAATTCTGGGAAACAAAGGAAAGAGAGGGGCATCACAATCCCTGACTTAAAATTATACTGTAAAGCTACCATGATAAAAACAGTGTGGTATTGGGGAAAAAAAAGACTCCAGGATGAATGGAATAGATTAGAAGATGCAGAAGAATTCCAGAGGTATTCAGCCACCTGATGTTTGACAACAGCATTTGTCAAAGATGTTTTTGCCAAATTCACCAGAAGAAAGACAGACTCTTTCATTAACGGTGCTGGAAAAATGGGCTCTCCACATGCTAAAAGTTAAAATTGGACCTGTGTCTTTCACCATGCACTCAATTAAATCTGAAAAGGATCAAGGACCTAAATATTAAAGGAGAAGCATTAAATATCTTGGAAGACATTATAGGTAAAACTCTTGAAGATGCTCGTTTAGGCAAAGACTTTAAGAATAAAACCCCAATCATACAAAAAATAGCACATAGAATCAACAATTGGGATCTTGTCTTATTAAAAAGGATTTGCACAACAACACAAACAACAATGAACAGATAACCCACAATGTGGGAAAAGTATTTGGTAACTGTTTTCAGACAAAGGATTACTCTCAAGAACAGAGAAAGAACAAATAAACAAGAACAGTAACAACAACAACAAAAAAAAAAATCAGACCTCAACAATTTAAACACTGCATCAAAAAATAGGATCCTATGTTGTATACATACCTTTCAGATGAGTAAATGTAATCCACAAATAAATATATATAAGAGTGCAATATAATGGGTCATTTGAGAGACACAAATTAAAGCAATACTGAGATTCCATCCTGTCCTGACAACAATGGCTATTTTTAAGAAATCAATAATAACAAATGGCAGAGGAGCTGTGGGCAACTCCTGCTTTTGGTGGGAGTACAGACGGGTGCAGCTATTATGGAAATCAGTCTGGAGATTCCTCAAAACAACTAAGATGAGAAGTCCCATTCAACCCAGCTATTCTCCTATTGAGTGTCTTCCTACAAGAACTAAGAATATCAGACCACAGCCAATTGCAAATGTCAGTAATAGCATGGGGAAAAATATCAGTTCACTCCATCAGAAATGTTACATTTGATCTGGAGACACCTTTTATGCTATCAGCTTCCACAAAATAAATGTGAAAAAATTATTTCAACAAACTCATTTCTAAACAATTCAGATAAAAAGGTCTCACATATTAGCAAATGTCTCTACAGAATGAGATTGGACTGAAAAATAAAATATGACTTGAGAAATGGAATATTTGCTAACCATAATTTATGTGATTTACTCATTTTTTAAAATTTCTTTCAGTTATTAGTGGTTTTGGCATAGTGAACAACAATTGGATAGCCACTGATTTCATCTATAAAATTAATAGGTGCAGTTGGAAAGACATATATTGCTAAATATCCTAATTTTGAGCCAAGAAGAAATTTTCAGGGTTATTTCCAATTTAGCCTGGTCTGATGCCCTAACTTGTAATGAACATGGAAAGGTATAATTGTGTACACTATAGCAAGTCTTCCTATGTTCCTGCCCAGTGAGCTGGAAATTAAGCTTCAGCTATCATGCTGTTTAGTTGTTTGAGATTACAATAGTTCCACTTTAGTAAAAAGCAGGTTTAAAGAACTTTACTGGGAATAGTTGTTAAGTTCTTTGCTGGAATATACTGCACTGCAATTTTTGGTCAAATATGACCTGAATCCAAATTGTCTGTTTCCAGCAACGTGATCTTGAGAGGTCAACTTCCTATCTCTTTGAATGAAGTCAGTACTTTGAACAAGGTTCAGGTGGCCAGATGCTGTGAGTAGCCTTGATATTATCGCTTTAAATAATGCACAGGCCAGGCGCAATGGACATGGCACCCAGAGTGAGTCTGAGGAGTGCATGGGAGTAAAGAATGCAGAAGAGTCAAGTGATTCCCTTATGGAGCAGAATACAAGCTGTAAAGGTCCCGTGAACACATTTCTCGATTTTACACATGAAAATACTGAGCTTTTCCCCATACAATCCCCACCTCTGAGTGCATGAGAGTTTTGTAAGTCATACTTGTTATAAGCCATAGCAGATAAATCTCAACCACTCATGAGTTGAATGAGTAAGTCAGGCACAAGGGAGCACATAATTTATTATTCCATTTACATGAAATTATAGAAAATCTTGAAGTAGTCTATACTGACAAAGAAACAGACCAGTGGTCACCTACTTAGCTATTGCTGTGAAGCGGGGTGAAAATTACTCTAGAGAGTAAGACAGGATGTTCTGAGAGAGGGAGACATGCTTTACATCCTGATCACTTCAGGGGATCCACGGTGGTGTGCACTTGACATTGCTTGTACATCTAGAATGTTCTGTGCTGTTACGGGTAAATTTTTCATCAATAAAGTTGATTAAGAAGAAAAGAAAATAGAAAGACTATATTTCAGCCCATAATCTAAATGATCTTTCCGTTATTCCAGCGGGAATTCTTCAACAAAAAAAGGGTAGGACTAGAGAATAAAATAACAAAGAGAAGAGAGGGCTCCAGGAAAGTTAACAAGATAAGAATTAAAGCTGGGAACAATGTATATTTAATTAGATAATGAAGGAAAGGAAGGCAGTACAGTTTCTTAAAATAACAGTGGCTATAGATTTCTGCATTTATGAGTGCCTTTGGAGATTTTTCCCCGGTCCCTTGTTTCCAAATTTAAAAATCATAAGAATATTAGAGAGGGCCAGCTAAATAGCTCAGCAGATTAAAGTGCCTGCAAGCAGGCACAGGAGCTGGAGTTTCCATCCCCGGGCCTGCCCTGCTGGGCTCACCCCTGGGGATGCGCTGAGATGTGTGGTGGTGCATGCCTGCAATCCAACACAAAAGAATATTAGAGATCTTGAGATTAATTGATTCTTTCAATGCACTTTCTTTGAAACACCAGCCCTTAATATCCCAGGTCGATAAAGCAGGGAAGTTGAAAACAGCAACGGCATTCATTTTTCCCCAGGTCCCCCCAATATGCCTTGCTTCAGTCAGCTATTAGTCTTCTGCTATGTTGACACCTAAGAAAATGTAATTATCATCTTGTCCAGAGAAACACATGCTGCCAAAGCTGAGGAAAAGATAACTATTTAGGAAGGACTTTTATTTCATTTTGGACTACACAACAAAAATGGAAGAATAAATTTAGGTAACTCTCAGAATCAAGCACCTGTGTCAGAAACTTCTGACATACTCTCTTCTAGAAACGTCCATTTTAATCTTTATTACTTAAAAACACCCAGACATATTAAGTAAACTTCATTGTCCGCACAAAAGAAATCATAAACCCAAGGCCTGTTGGCTTTCTTTTTTCTCAAATGGCATGAGCCAAAATTTTTATTTTGATTTTATAACTGAAAAAATTGTTTTCTGGAAAATTAACACCAGATAGCAATCCTTTTCCAATATTTTCCTTATATTTTGAAATTTTTCTTGTGAAATACACTATAAGATTATATGTGTGCTTTTCTAAGGAAAATGCCATGCTTTGATAAAATGTTTTGTGGATATGCAATAATATATATGACAAATGTTGGATATAAACATGAACTCTGGAAATAATTTAGCAATTTTTCATCTTTTACTAAAAAGGTAACAAGTATCTTGTTACACTTTTACCAAGTATCTTGGATACACTAAGTATCTTGCTACAGTGCTCTATGGCTCCATCTCTATGGGCCACTGAAATTTGCTGTGCTTCATCAAAATCATTTCTGTAACGTGGTTGGCAGGAGGACTTGTGGTGGTTCAAATTTTATAAGTTAGAATGTAACTAATGCAAATAATCAGCAGATGTTTCCTAAGAGACTGTGTGATCCCCAATGCTTTGCAAACCATGAATGCCCCCCCCAAAACAACAACAACAAATAAAAACAGTCCTGACTTCTGGAAGCTCACATCAACATATAAAGGTTAAACTAAAAGAAGTGCTGAGCTAATCAATTATATGGCTAAAAATGATGAACTTGTAAAACTCACTTGCTTTCAGATATTTATTTCTGGACTTAATATTATTATTTCTGGACTTAATATAAATACTGCACTAAGGTAAAATACTTCAAATATTGACAGCCAACTATGATTAAGTAAGTTTTAAAAGAAATCTCTATGTTTGCTAGAATTGAAATTTGCTTCAGATATTCTCATAAGATGAATATTCAACATCAAAATTCATAACATCTGGTATATTTATTCTGTATAATTTTATTAATTGCACAGGCAGTAGGCTGACAGAATTAATCAGTGGCATGGCCTAAATGTTGAATAATTTGAGTGAGAATGTTAGAATGAGATCATTAGCAGCCTGCCTTTTCGTGTAATGATGGGGTGTCTGCAGCATTACCAGCAAAGAACTGCATAATAAAACATTCACCCCAGAGCTATGTTGCCTCACGTACAGCGTATGTAGTCAGAAATGCTAAAAAAAAAAAAAAAAAAAAAAAAAAAAAAAAAAAAAAAAAAAAAAAAAAAAAAAAAAAAAAAAAAAAAAAAAAAAAAAAAAAAAAAAAAAAAAAGAACATAGGAAATGTGTAAATGGAATTTATTTAGTTGGGTGTTGTAGTTAACTAAGAAAAAGTACAAAGCACCCTCCTGCTCAAAACAATGCTGCAGTTGCTGATAATCAACACTCCCTCTAGGAAAGCACCTAGAGCACCATGCACCCGCACCCAGGCTTGCTGTGTACTTTGCCCCTGGAGTCGTTCATATTCTCCATTCTTTCCTCATTCTTTCCTGGGGATGTGACCTTTGGGAACAGCACCACTAGTCGCTTTAACTGGGCACTCTGGTTCTTCCTTACCTAAAATCTTCAGACACCCACAGAAGGAGAGACAAAGTAAGGGCGCTGAGGACTTACCAACCACTGCCGTTCCTGCAAAGAGCGCAGTTCTTGCGACGGAGGGCTCTAGCCTGCTTTTCTCTCTAACTCCCCCTCCCTGGGTGTGCACTGCCACACCTCCCACACTACTGTACCCTCAGGTGCCCTCACCCCTGGAAGCCTCAGTCTAGCTGTTGAGTTTTCAGGTCCTCTTTCACACCTTTGGAAATAACACTCTGTAGATTCATGCTCAATAACTCATTTTAAGTATGTCATTTCCTCCTGGTAGTCTCTGGCTGACATGCAGTACTCTGCAGTGTCTAGGGACCAGCACTATGCACAAAGAGAAAATATCACAGACTAGAGAAAATCATGAATTCTGCTCACCTACAGCTGTGTTTGAACTAATTCCCAAATTGCATGTATTGTTCCATGTGTTGGGTGTGTTCTGATTCCAACTGAACCGTGTGGCATCAGAATGGAATGTGAGATAGAAGGGCACACCATGCAGCCCTTCACCTCTGTCAAACATTGCAGGGATCCTTTTTCCATATGGATATTTCCCAAATTAAAGAACTGCCAGATTTGGAGCACTTGGAATTTTCCCAAATACATCACTTCTTAAAACTGTGATTTTGCTATAGCAAGAAGAAAGCATCCCACTAAATTCATATTTGTTTAATGTATAGTTAACTTATCATTTAACTTATATGTTATATCATAATTGCTTAACATGAAACTAAATATATAGTTAAACATGATCAAAATATGGGTTGCATTGTTATATTTTGATAGCTTTATATTTATCAATTAATAGTATTCATAGTTTAAAAATATACTTACAAAGTCCTATCTATAGAGAAATTATATTTGATAGACAATGTTATAGAATAACAAAAATATAAAGTGATCTAGATATTTGGAGAATATTTCATTTATGTTCCTTAATAAATGTATAGTTTTAAGGCAGACACAGGTTGATTCTTGAGCCAAGAATTCTAGGCTTTAGACCACCTTCTATAACATAGAAGGACTCAGTGTTCAAATCAGTAAATAGGTCCAAAACTTCCACTTTATGAATTTTTATCCACAATTGGGCCTTCATAACTTTTAAGGCCCAAAACATGCAACCTTGACATTTTTTTTCATGACAATTGTAAAGTTATATCACAGTGAAACCCATTTTATTGAATTTGGCTTTGACTGTTCAAGTGTCCTATGGACCAGGTGGTTGGATTCACACATCAGCAAATAAATTGAGATTAATTTGTGCCTGTTCTATTTCATACATATTTATATAGTGATATATACATACCTAGCTCATTAATTTTTGCAATTATTTCTTCTCCCCAATCACAGTTTTTCTGTTTTCAAACATCATCTAACAGAAACACCTGAATATAATTTATATGCGTTTGTTGCTTATTACTGGGAATAAGGTCAGTCCCATAGGTAGTGGCTGGAGAAAATGGATGTTTATTATCTGAGCATTTCTGTGTGCTGTGAACTGGAATGGCTTAGCTGAACAGCTCTAGCTTGGAGTCACTCTGGAGGTTGGAGTCAGAAACTGGTCAGAGCTGCAGCTGCCTGCCTGGGGTCTCACCTATGCACTCAGACCTCCTTCTAGATACCTCCTAACTGCTCGTAGAAGTTACCTCCTGGCTACAGGAAGAAGGCTCATTTCTTCACTCTTGGATCCTTTCCCCAGAATATGACAGCTGTCTTCATCCAGCTTTCTGGGTCAAGTAGTGAAAGAGAGGGCAGAAGAGAAAATATCTAATTTGGGTAGAGATGTACCATGCCCTTTACGCATTCTAAAATGATGGAGGACTGGTATTAACACATTACCAGAGGGAACAACACAGAAGCCTGGATACCAAGAGGTGGGGTTCATGAGGACCCATCTTGTGGGACAGTCAGCACAGTAACTGATTTTTAAAGCAGTACATGTCATCACTAGACACTGAATGATATAACTGTAGCAGTTCTCAGGTCAAAAGGAAGTCAGAAGGAAATGAGGCACATTGCCACCTGAGTGTGAGACTTTGATAATGTGTTGGGAGCCGAGCCAAGATGGCGCCCGCTCCTCGCTCCCCCGCCCATCGTGTCTGCAAAGATGG
>PVKA01026677.1:0-31447 GCA_004027165.1 Ctenomys sociabilis
TGCAGTAGCCCTGGGAAATAGTCACAGTGAATGATGGTAGAGACTCAGGTGGCCACTCAGAAGCAAAGGCAGGAGCATTGCAGAAACAGGGAGGGTGGCCTGAGATCTGACCCCACCACATAGGAAGAAGGGGGCTTACCCCACAGGGGAGGGCAGCTGCCTGTCATCCTGTAAAGTGTCAGTGGAGACCTTCGCACAAGTCCTTGAAGGGGTGGGGACAGTGTGTGTCACAGTGACACCATGGTAAAGTGGAAGCTGAAAATGGGGAACTGAGAGCCCCTTCTCAATCTAGTGCTGCTGACATCTCTGTGCTCAGAAGGCCTTGGAGAAAGATGGGTGGGAAGGCGGGTGTAGTTTCCTTATCCTGTGGGACTCCTGGGCTTCGGAGTCTGGACACAGGCTTAGGAGACCGTCTCACAGCGTTCTCTGTAACTGTGTTCTTCTTCCTGTATCCTGCCCCCATCAGCACCCACAGGCACTCACTGAATGGATGCACCCACGGACTGGTGAATAAATGAATGGGCAACTAAATGAACCCAAATATTATCATAAATATCATCATTTATCTTAATTTGGAGGTGGGAGGCTCCAAATCAGTTGAGCAAGATGGAGAACGGGGAAAGTTTCTTTTCTCTCCTAATCTTGCCAGGAAGGTCCAGCTGAGCAAGTCCCAAGCCTGCAGCCGGAAGCTTCCTTGGGCCCAGGATAGAAAAGCGGTTCCTGGTTCCTGGTTCCTGCAACCAGCAGCCCTGTTTGCTGCTGCTGTAGTTGATACGCAGGCAAATGCTTCCAGTGCATTGAAAGTGGGGGGAGGGGGTGTTGGATGCAAATAACCCATAATCAATGTTGCATTTGTCAGCAGCCAAAAGAAAAATGAACCTTTAATTGAGCAAGATTTGGTATCAATCAATGGTGTGACTTTAGTCAGGCAAAACTAAAAGATTACTGAGCTGGATACCCAGCTGTGAGAATTGTTCTGCACAGGATGAAGCATGCCAAATGGGGGTTTGCACGGGGTTAGCACAGCATGGCTCGCTAGACCCACGATCATAACTCACAGTGAAAAAGCACCTCTTTCTATCTGCTCTCAAATCTTTAGTTTTCTTTTTTAAATGTTCTATCAGAACTTAACTCATTTTGTAACTCTAAGGCCCTGCAACAGGAGGCTCATGCTCCACTATAGGACAATAATCCTTCCTAAGAGACAGTTGGAACCAATAAAATCTGCAGGTTCCTAGCAGAAGTTAGAAACCCTGAGAGATCGAGGAGCTTGACGTCACCAATAGTGGTGAGCCCAAGAAATACACTGGGCAAGATGCAGCCACAGCCGTACCATGGCACACGTTTTGCAACTCCGCAAATCCCCACCTAGGAACAGCCAGAGCTACAAAACAGCAAGCCAAGCAAAGGTGGCTACTGGCCTCTCTTATCACAGGAGTGGGGCGAGCGAGCGGTATGAGTGGGTTGAAATCAACCACCAGCCGCTCTAAGCCTCAGGTACTCTCTGTGGCTGGGAGGGATAAACAGACGAGCCAGCGGCGCTCGCAGAGGGCCGGCACCATGGGCCTGACGGAGCGGTGTGCTATCCCAGTGGGGAGCGCAAGAGACCTGTGGTGGGTTCCAGATCGGAAACTTAGAAACTGACCAAAAGCCCCACCCCCACCCAAGGCCTCACAGTGAGAAGAATCTACTGAGAGAGAAACCAGAACCAAGCGGAGATGGTGTGCAAGCTGACTCTGTGAGCTCCAGCTGTGGGTGTGCAGCTCCTTCCTGCTAGATGCCATGCGGGCTCTCGCCTTCCTGGGCCTTTGGCTGTTCTCACCTTCTATGTCCAGGCTCTCCTCCCAGCAGGCTTGGGTCCTCCCTGGCTGTCTTCATGCATAATTCCAATCAATTAGTCCTACTTCCGCCCACCGGAACTACAAAGAAGACTCCTTCCTCCCCTCTCCATGTGATAGGTTTGAAATATTTGACAACAGCTATCAGGGGCCCTCTGACAACACCTTTTTTTTCAGCCCAAGCACCTCAGTTTTTCAAAAGTTCCCTCTAGCATGTGGCTTCCAGAATCCTCAGCCTTGGCCACCTGCTTCCAATTGTTTCAATTCAGAGAAGCAGCAGGGCAGAGTAAAATAACAAATCTCCTGGAGCCAGAGAGCTTGTGCTTAAGGTCTACCTCCTGGCCAGCCTATTACCCTCTCAGAGCCCCTGTTTTCTCATCTACCATATGGCTTAGATCTAAATGCCCCCTACTTTTGTGTGTGTGTGTGTGTGTGTGTGTGTGTGTGTGTGTGTGTGTGTGTGTGTGTAAATGACTGCCCTACAGTTAGGAGTTTGGGCCTGGTTGGAGATGGGTCACTGGGTCATGAACTGGAAGAGTGCGTTCTTGTCCCCAGCTCCTTTCTTTCTCTCTGCTTCCTGGCCACTATGGCCTGAGCAGTGTGTCCTCCACCAGGCCCCTCTGCCACCCTGCTTCTGTCATGAGTCCAGACTGACCTCTCCTCCTTTATGTTGTGTCAGGAATTACATCCCAGTAATGGTAATGTGACTAAAACGGGGGTGTTGTTAAATCATACAATTACTGTAAGGCTCAGTGATATAATGAATCTATCCTTGCAGAGTACTCTAAAGGTAAACATATGTACAAGCTCTTGGGGATTATTTTTCAAAGTTGTACCATCAGTCACACTTTACATTGCATCTCTGGAAGAGAGCATTTCAGAAGCATCCAGAGCATGCAGGGGGACCATCCTCATCTTATTCTAGTCTCTAGACTTCTTCTATTGCAGGTGAAGGCACACAAACTTGGCAGGTTCTTACTAACCTAGTAGTCAACTGAGCCCAAGCCACTCTTTTAATAGTCTTAGACGAGGCCATACATAACATCACTCATTACTTTCCTGAAGACAGAAGCCCTCCACACAAAGGGCTTCCCACGCTGCAGTAGATCAGCCCATTACTCTTTCCCCAACTCAGTCATAGGAATGCTTTCTCTGAGGGGTGAGAGAGTGTAGAGACTATTGTTTCTCACTGTTATGTTCAAATACATCCCATTCTCATTTTCCTCAATATCTTATTGATCTTCAACTCAAGAATCAATATAAACTTGAAGTTATTCTCATCTTTGGCCAATTCTACTTCTTCTAGATGAAAATTCTATACCCACGGTAGGATTTGGCAAATCCTTTTACTCAACCATGACCCCCTCCTTCACACTGCACATTCCTATCAATGCCAAGATCTGTTAAACACATCCACCACACAGCCCCAGGTTCTTGATTATTTCCTTAATTACTGCTCTCAAATTCAACCATTTTTAAAAGTCATCAATAATGTTTTAGGAAATGCATGTGATTAGCTGCTTTAATGAAAGGGTGCTCTAAGAAATAAGAGGCAAAGCACAATTCACTTTAGTCAAATAAACTGAGCCTCCGAGGAGCCTAGCTGCTTGGTTTCATAGACCAAAATCAACAGGCTGATGCCCATGTAGTTTGAATTGCCAGCCAAGAGCTTAGGAAGAAATAAACAGTCTCTCAGAGAATAGTGCTGAAAATCAAAACATTCACATTTTACTGGGGTCACCTTCCTGTGCACATTGAGAGAATGCACAGAACCTTCCTTCTCATATCTAACAAGAATACTAACCTCACATATTTTATTAGAGAAAGAGTGACAAGAATTTACCACCATATAACAACACCACGCAATCACTGGAAGACAAGGAATGAATTCTCACCTCTCAGGACTTTAAAGGGAAAAGAAGTTGGCAGTTAACAAAGGTAGAGCTCTGATTCACAGTCCCTGTGGTGAACACTCCCAGTGATATTGGCATAACATCTACTAAACTACCACTAGCATTTGAGAAACTAAACAAATCAAAGGCTTCTAGGACATTTGTGTCTATATGGATAGCTCCAGGACCTGTCTGATTGTATTTTAACACAGAATGTGTTTACTGAATGTCCCAGACAATGTGAATGGATTTTCTCTGTCTCAAGCCCACTATACTGATGGCACCTTGTAGTTTATGATTTCTGAGAACTACCTTTAAGTTGGCTTAGTGGTATCTCCCAGAGACGACAGATTCCGTAGATACAAAAGCTGGTCTTCAGATTCCTTTCCCTGGCTCCTCACTCAGCCCTTCATCCTGAGTCTTCCCTATAGCAAACACCTAACATTACCTGACAAGCTCTCATACGGACTCTAAGATATCAATGTAAAACGTCAATCTTGAATAGCCCAGCACTGTTTAAAGGGGCTATCAAAAGGAAAGGATTGAAGCTTGGAAAGTTTCCTGTAAAACCACCTCTCTCTATGTTTACTGCAGACTCTATGGTTTATTTTTCCTTTGATATATTTCATTTTTAATCAGGCCATCAGGGCTTAGTTACTCTTTCAGGCAGTGAGTTGAAGAAACACCACTTCTTAAATTGCTGGTATTCCAAAGAGATAGATGTGAGGCCATAAGCCACTCCTAGGTAAGAAAGGTCAAGCGAGGATGTTCACCCAAGGCACAGCAGGAACGTCACTGGCCTCCAACCAAAGACATTGGGGATCACGAGAAGCCACCTTTCCCTCTTCAGCAGCCTATAATGCAGCTGTTGGCTGAGGCCAAGTCAACATTTCTCCTCCTATCACAATTCCCTAGTTATAAGCTCCCAGGGATTTCCTGGGGGAAAAGAACCAACAAATCAGCATGAAAGTGAAAAAGATGAATGGACATAGACTATGGACAAGAGCAAAATCTTATTGAAGACTCAGCCAACCTCTTATCATGGGGCAACAATCTGACTGCAGGAGGCAGCTGGCTCTGTTCTAAAACCAGATACCTCTGGAGATGATCCTTCTGCAGTTTGCTTGGCCTTGTTCTGATGGCCACACCTCTTTGGCTTGCCTTATACAGTCTGGACCACAAACTCATATATAATTCTGTCTCAGTTACTCTTCTCTCATTGCTAGGACAAACACCCAACACCCAAAATGAAGGTAGGAAAGGTTTGTTTAGCTCACAGTTACTAGAGATTTCAGTCTATACAAAGCTGGATCTAAGGCAGATTGGCACACGGTAGAGGGCAGCAGTTCATGGTGGTGGAATGCAGCAAAACAGAAAGAGAAAATGGGAGGAGAAGCAGCAACAGTGGCAACAAAGGGGAAGTCTGTCTTCCTTAAGTTGCCTTCAAGCTCTCTTCCCCAGACTGGGTATAGTACTCACACCCATAATCCCAGCAGTACTAAGACTCATAATTCCAGTGAATCATGAGTTAATCACAAACTCTAGAAGTTCTCACCCCATGATTGCATGAGGTTTTAGGGAGATATCTGTACAGAAACCATAACAGATTCCCTGATCTAGCCTCCACCCTGAAATGACTTCACAGTCAGGAACAGGTCACCATGTGTATGTAAATATGGTCTCAGACATACAGAAGAAGCATCTAGAAAAGGAACAGACCCATCACGCCATAGTTAGTGCTCCTCAGTGTCCCTTTGGCTGATTACACTGTAACAATAGAGACCCTCCTAGCAGCTCCCCTGTGATCCAGATTGCAATGACCAATAGACAGTGGTCTCCAGAAGAACATACCTGAATTGGGCTCAAAGACCCTAAATCTGGAGGGGATCTAAATGAGGGTGACATGCAATGCTTCTGCTCTCCCTCACCATCACATAAAAGGTTATCTTCCTCAGACCCACAGGGATAACCACCCACTCTACAAAGATGCTCTCAGGACTGCTAGCCATGCCCTGGCAGACACATTTGTTAAAAACTGAAAAACACAAATTAGCAAAAACAAGCAAACCAAGAAACACCCAAAGCACTGGCCTCTTCAACAATGGAATGAGTGTTTCCTACACCTGACTCTAAGAAGTCTCCATGGAAGTCCAGCCTGGAGGCTGAGCCCTGTCCCAAGCTATGTCTGTCATAAGAGGTACCACTTCTCTCTACTCTACACCACTCCCTTGTAAAAGCAAGAACATTAGCTGGTGCAATTAGCATCCAACCCAACTGGCAGGATGACTGAAATGCCATGACTAGGCAAGCTGAAGACAGAGAGCAGCCCCCTCAGCAAACCGCCTTGGTAACTGGGAAAACAACACTGGAGTGACAGTCTGAAGATGTGGCCAGTGTGAGCTGTGCTAGGGGATAGCACAGGTGAGGGAGTCACATAAAGAACCATTCCACTTAACAACTAAATCTATGGAAAAAGGAATTAAATGTGTTATGTGCATGTATCAACCCCACAAAAGGAATGTAAGCGCGTACTGTCTCAGGTACTTTTTTGTTTCAAAATAGCTGACACCCAAAGTTAAATGTTGAAAGGTTTATTTAGCTCACAGTTTGCAGAAGTTTCTGTGCACCATTGGCCAGCTCCAGGGCAGGGCGGCATGGCAGAGGGGCATCACAGAGGAGAAACAGTTCATGGAGGGCAGAAGGCAGCAAAGCAACAAGGGATGACCACAGCTCTTCCTGCCCCTTATATCCTACCCAGGCTGCCTGGGGGTGGGGAGCACTCACTCCCTTAGTCGTAGCACCCTTGAGCCTAGCACTGCACCATGAATCATTCCCAGAGTCACACACTCAAGACCCAGTCACCTCTGAAAAAGCCGTACCTACAACAGCATGAGGTTTTTGAAAGATATCTAGACACAAACCATAACATACTAAAAAGAAAATGACGTCAGAAAAATAAAGAATAGCATGTTTAAAAAATACTGAAGTTGACCTTCATTCAGGGTCAGCAACATTCTCTAGTACAGTAGTGAGCTCCTGACATTTCAGGGTTTGGAGGGCAGCCGCAGTGGAGGCAGATGCATGGATTCTGTGATTTCCCTTTGGGGAGAGAAATAGAGGAAGAGGAGAGTGAAGAAGAATCTTGGGCTGCACAGAAACCTCTCATTCAAACTTAAATCCAGGAAACCTGATCTTAAGGATCTAGGTGAAATTAATCCCAGGAGAAGGATTCTGCCAGAACCATCCTAAGGACCTCTGTGGCAGAGCCTAGATCTTCCTTCTAGTGCTTGAGTCCTGACCCTTATGCCTCGTTTTTCAAAAAAGGAGATCTGATTGGCTCCTGACCAGCCTAGATGGGTTCTGTCCTGGTCAACAATTGAGATATGGAAGAGAATGTAATTAGGGTAGAAAAACAGCCCATTGGCCGGATGGGATAATGTATAAGGGGTCATTGAAAAATATGGTGAATATTTTTTAACAATGCATTGCCATGTAAATACATTTTCACTAATCTCTCTCTCTGTCTGTCTCTGTCTCTGTCTCTCTGTCTCTCTGTCTCTCTGTCTCTCTCTCTCTCTCTCTCTCTCTCTCTCTCTCTGTCTCTCTCTCTCTCTCTCTCCCAGGAATCAGGACCTTGCACTGTGTTGCTAAGCTATATCCCCAGCTCCATTAATTCTTCTCAAAACATTCCCCCTCGCTTTGAGCACACTTACCCAACGGCTCCTGCCATTGTCTGGAGAAGTTCTGGCAATCCACTTTCATGAGCATCTTTATAAGGCATGATCAAAACGACAGTGAGCGCTGCTGCTACATGCCGTCCAATGGGAGGACAGGCTCTTGGAAACCTTACCACGTATCCCCACAAACCTTATTCACCAGACCTGGCACCCTGTGACTTCTGGCTCTTCCTCAAAGTCAAAAATGACTGTACAAAGTAAATGCTTGGAATCCATTTGGGACATTAAGGCAGCCAAGACAGCGCAATTACAGACCCTATGGGAGTATTTTGGTGGAAATTTGAGGGGCATTAATGGCATTGCATCTTTTACTATGGTATTTTTTTTTTAATTTAAACAAAAACTAGTTTGCTTTTAGTTTGAGACAGGGACATGGCACTTAGGCTGGCCTGCCTCAGCCTCAGGAGCCCTGGGATCCTAGGCACATGCCATCGCGCCCAGCTCACACACTGTAACTTTTTATTACATATCATAATTCCCCGTAGAGCTCCCGCCTAACCTTTTCACGGTGCGGCAAAATTCTTATTTGTGTAACAACCGTATGAACAAGAAGAGCAGTGCAGGAGCAGGGAAAGCCACCCCGCCTGGTCGTCACTGGGGCGACTGAAGACACCAAGCGCCTTGAGGTCAGTCCATGGGTCACTTGGGACAGCTTGAGGGACCGTAGCAGAAAGAGCTACACAACGCAAATTAAAAATGTTTTTCAATGCCAGGGCAGAACCGGGATGAGGAAAAGGACAAAAGAAAGGAGAGAAAAAGATATATTTCTGAATATATGCAGGATAATTTGCATAATTGTACTGCAGATTCCTGCTGGGCTTTTGAAAGGAGCAGAATGCTTAAAGTTTTTTTTTTTTTCTTTTTAGTCTTTTTCTAACTTCTTATGACTTTTTGGTTGTTTTTCTTTTGTTTAACTAATCTTGCACATTTATATCTAATAACCTAAACAACTAATTTGAAGATAACATCATGCAATACAGCAAACACTGTTGAATTCCTATTACTTCATTTAGTGAAATTGTGTATCATTTCTAATACTCTTTTTTTACGTTTTTCATTCTTTAAAAATTAAAATTCATCAAAAAGCAGGCTTTCTGCCCTCCCTCAGAGCCTGCCTCAACTGTGTCCTGCTTGGGGCATGGTTAATGGGTGGGAGGCCAGTCCATTTACCTGAATTTATCCAAGTTTGTCAGAAAATCTCAGGAACAAGGTAGGAGGGGAGGGTTGAAGGGCTGACACACCATCCTACAAGCATCTGGAAATCTAAGTGAAGGAACCAGTAGCCATCTGTTCCGTGGATAACGGGCCACGGTGCCTGACAACCACAGAATGCTTCCTGCAGCCCAGCAACTGACGGCGTCCACGGGACCAACACAACATGGAATGCGATCCTCTGCTAGCCTGGAGCTTCAGCATGCATTTCCTGAGACGCACAGGTACAGAATAGCAGAGCAGAGAGAGCTTGGCACAGCCCTGGGCCCCCCAAAATGTGACATGACAGCAGTTCCTTCAACCTTCAGAGTTTTTTGTTTTTTGTTTTTTTCCTTTTAAGTCACCTTGTTTAGAGAATAACAGGAATGGAATGTGCAGGACACCAAAGAGGCATCTTCATCTGATGGTCCAGAAGGTGGAGAGCCTTCTGGTTTAAAGCTTACAAGGATTTTTTTTTCCTTTTTAATTTATGTATATGCTAGTGTCTCACTATGCAGCTTGGACTCCTAGTGATCCTTCTGTTTTCAGACTCCCAGCGCTGGGATTACAGGTGTTCACCACCACAGCTGGTCTCAGTTTCCAGTTCAGCGTGCCTGGGAGCAGGGCCAGTGTGACCTGTGGGGCCAGGGATCCAACCCCTAGGCCTGGCACTTGCCTAAGCAGGCACTTAGCTTGCTGAGCTATCTCACCAGCCCTGGTTTAAAGCTTAGATTTTAAGTTTCCCTGCAGCAATAAACTCACAGGAAAAGACCTCTAGTCCTTTGATACCATCCACAACATTAGCACCCTGAAGGGCACAAGGCAGTGACAGTGGCTTCTCTACCACCCTTGCAGCCTCCGGAGCCTTGTGCACCCACAGACGAGGTGGTCCCAAAGATACTGAGTAAATTGATCTTAGTTCTTCGCAATGTTTGATGTTTGATAAATTATCATGGGATACATGGGTGGATGTCTGTGCTACCTAAAGAGATTTAAGAATCAAATGCAAATGACATTACATTTTGCATTGCTAGGGTTTGCTGTTGTTCTTTTTATTTTTATTTTATTTATTTGTTTGTTTGTTTGTTTATTTTTGGCGAAACCAGAGATTGAACTCAGGCCCTTACACTTGCCAAGGAAGTGCTTATTCCACTGAGTCATCTCCCCGGGGCCTTGGTTTTATTTTTAAAGAATATATCAGCATCATTAAAAATGTACCAAAACCATGAAGCATGCTATGGGCCTTTGTATCTGCTACTCTGGTTTTCCAATGGGCCAGAGACAGATCTCCTATCACATACCTGCCTGCTGGGCTCTTTCCAGCTTCTCATTAAATCCATATTGTGCTGGACTGGCGCTGAGTGTTACTGAAAAAACACTTCCTGTTTTCCAGACAGAACAGGGCCTCGTGCATTGCCCTTGTGTGGTGAATACTTAGCGATTACCTTAGTGCAACCAAGAGGAAAAAACAAGGGATTTAACCAGCAGGGGAGATACGCTTACCACTCAAGAAGCTAAGCTGATAATAAGCTGCGTGAGCCAAAGGCACTTCTGATTCTCTGGACCTCTGGGGGTCAGAGGAGGGTGTTGCATGAAAGCTGGTGCAGAAGGAGCCTGGCACCAAACAGAACAGCCATTTGGCTGGAGCTACTGTGAAAGAGAAATAGGGACTACTCCAGTGAAATGGATTGCCTTTCAGAGATGTCTCTGTTATTCAGGGAAATACAAGGTTCTAGTGGGGTGGTAATGTTGATATTTTTAATTTCTTTTAAATTAAGTACAGGGTCTACAGGGTGTAGATTGAACTTGTAGTGATTCTCCTTATTTTTGGCTTCCCAAGGGCTGGGATGCCAGGTGTGCGCTACCGCACCCACCCAGTCTTAATCGAATTTCAGCACGCCCCCAGGACAGAGCCAGCTTGGCACACCGGAGATCGAACCCCAGCCACTGTGCTCTGCTTAAGCAGGCACTTTAGTCCACTGAGATATCTGGCTGGTCCAGTTCTAGTGGTGTGAACAATCCTGCAAGCAGCAATAATATACCTAACAGTCAGCTGTGCAATGGATTCTACATGAGGGGCTTGGTGCTTTTGCTCATAATTTAAGAAGTGATTGTAGAGTGCCTTTCTGACCCCACTTTGCTTAGAGCTGGGTACATATAAGCTGAGTAGCAAATGGCAGGGACAGGAATGTTGGCTAAGGATTTACAATTCACTTGAGCTGTCAGTCAGAGGTGACATCTGCCCCAAGGTCCTGCTGGTAAATATCTAACAACTGGCTCTCCAATAAAGCTCTGATTTGTAGGGTTTACCTCTTTGGATGGCATAAATGCTCCCAGCCTGGGTGATTGCAAAGTTCTAACACAGCATTGAGAACAGATGCACATTTACAGTAGGTCCACACAGACATAAAAGGCATGAAAAAACCCAAAAGTGATGGAGGCCAAGGAGATGGCTCAGTAGAATAAGTGCTTGCCCGGCAGGTGCAAGGGCCTGAGTTCAATCCCTGGTTCCACCAAAATAGAAAAAACCCAAAAGTGAAATAGTAGTGACACAAAGTCAAGGAGGAAGTAATATTTTGAGTATTTACTGCATTTGTAATAAATGTAAATTTACTTACATGTGAGTTTTTTTACCATTCAACTTCCAAAAATTATAACTGGTTCCCTAATTTCTCAGACTTTAGCAAGACTTGCAGTCCTGTACAACCCCAGCATGCCATAGCCTCCCCAGCAGAGGTCAAATATAGGCTACGGAAGCCAAAACCCACCAGCCTGGCTGGGGCTGAAGATCTTACAATTTTGTATAACTACAATTACATTCAAAGAAATCAATTACCTTTAACAAAAATAGCTATATAAAAATGATAACAAGGAACAACTAAAAGAGTTCTTGAATGGTTTAGTGCACTATTAGAAACAAAATATTGGTCAATAAAATTCTCAAATTGGTACAACATTGCTATCTAAAGGCTTTCAGTGTTAACTGATGCGAAGTAGAAATTGCAGTGCTGGAAAACTGCACTAAAGCAAGGAGCAGGAGCAGAACTCTAATCTTAAAACCTTATGAGATTTCAAGAGTACTAAGAACTTTTCAGGGTCTCTTGGTTTATATTTTATTCTGTTTTATTGATTGTTTTCAAAATATGCCTTTTCTCATTAATGTCTCAGAGAGTGTCTGAGAATCCATTCTTCTCTTTTTCTTTTTCATGAGAAAAGGTAAAGAGGTATTGTTTTCCTTTCCCAGGGAAGTCAGAAACTAATCATTGAGGAAAAATGGCCCCTTTCTTTTCTTTCTTTTTCCTTTCTTTTTTTTTTTTTTTTGTATTTAGGACAGGGTCTCAGGGTCTCACTATGCAGATCAGACTCGGAGTGATTCTCCCGTTCACTCCCAAGTGATGGGATTATAGGTGCAGGCCACCACGCCCAGTTTCTATCACCATCTCTGCAGGCCCCTGGGGCGGGCTGCCACCGCACACCCAGCCACTGTGCTCTGCCTAAGCAAGTGCTTTAGTCCTCTGAGCTATCAGGCCAGCCCTCAAGGTCCCTTTCTTTGTTCTTTGCAAAAGTCTCTTCCAACTCCAGCACTCTGAGTGTTACGTAGTATTTTTTTTTTTTTTTCATTTGTGTATTTGGTACAGAGTCTCACTACACACACTGGACTCATAGCAATCCTCCTGTTTTCAGCCTCCCCAGCACTGGGATTACAGCCATGTGCCACCAAGCCCAGACTCATTTGCTGGCTCAGCACACCCCAGGGGCAGGTCCTTTACAGCATGCAGGACCGGAGCTTGCCAAAGCAAACGGACGCTTAGTCCACTGAGCTATCTCACCAGCCCTTAAGTCTCACATTTTAAAGGACCAAGAAATGTCTTTTTATCCAAATGCAGCAGAAGGAGTTTGCTTGGAAACTCTTTCCTACAGTGAAAGAGTTGCCTCTGGTAAGTTTAAGGACTTTGTAGCAGGTGTGTGGTCAGCGCCAACTACGTAAACAAAGCCCTTCTTCCTGGAGAGAGAACAGGGTTTTCTCTCTTTCAATCAGATTGTCACCAGCAGAAGTGGTGAGAGAGATAGAAATGAACAGTCACACTATAGTCTTTTGTCTGTGCTGGAGGTATGCTGCTCGTGCCTAGAATTTCCTGGGATGAAGCAGAACCTAGTGATAAGTGCAGATCTCCAGGGGTGATGCCCAAAAGTCTAATTTCCCAGCCATCATCCATAAGAACGCCCACACTTCCTGGGCCAGGTGTAGCTAAGGAACTGCTTGACTCCGTAATTCCAGTGAGGACTTCTCTGGCTCCTGCTCTGATTCCCCAGAGCTATGCCTCTTCTCTCATCGCTGCCTAAGCCCAGCTCCTGGGGAAATTAAGATCCAAGCCCCTATGTCTGCAGCTGCTTCTATTTCCATATATCAGCTTTGTTAAGTTCTGGTGAAGAAACCACTTTAAATTTTCCTTCAAAAGTCAGACATTTCAAATACAGGTTTTTTTTTTTTCTTTTTTTGTGGTGAAATGCTATCCTAAGTAGGCATTTACTTGACTGGTTTTTCTAACAGAGTAAGGTCTGGCTCAAAACAGCAGAGTTCGCTGATTCTCATCTAGCAATGGTTGCTAGGAAACCATTCTGTGGCAAATTAAAATCCCCTAAGCTCTTCCCATTCTACTGAAGTCCTATAGAATTAATGAGTGCACAATTCATTCATTGGTGAAGCAGTCCTATCCAGGGATGTCTTTTCTCTCTTGCTGTTAAATTGTTACTTAAATAATTAACTTTTTTATAATTTATATCTTAGCTTTGCAGTTAGTCTTTAAACTCTCAGGAGAGCATCTCTTTGTGTGTAGACCTTCGAATCTCCACTCCCCAAATGCCCAGTCACTGCAGCCAACCCAGCGTGTGCTGATTGTGTTTGAAAGGAGGGGGTCCCATGGAAGAAATGTGTCCAGATTAGAAAAAGAACGTTGGGAGTATGTTCCATTGATGATTAATGAGTTTGAAGAGCTATTTTTCCCTTTTGCTTGTATTTCTGTGTTCACTTTCAAATTGGAGGCCACAGAAGGGAAAACATAGTAGGATATTCAAGAAGGGATTATAGGAATTGGTGCATTTTCCCTGAAGAACAGTTTGATAATATTTGCTAAAGCTAAAGATGCATAAACCTCATACACTATGATATTTAGTCCATTGTGAAATATATAAAATCCTAACTGATAGGTTCTCAGCACAGTAGAGAAATGGGTAAAAGGAAAAAGGGAAAGGGCTTTATTTTCTTTGAGGACATGGAGAGAATTCCGGGAGATCAAGGAATTCTCTGAACAGGACAAAGGAAGGCTGAGGCTTTTATGGCCTTTTGTCAGGGGTGGAGTTGGCAGGGATGTTTAGCTATACCTGAGGGAGCTGATTGTGGGACTCCCCTGAGGTGGCGTAAGCTATGTCTTGGGCTAAATTCGAAAAGAAGGGGGAGGTGGTCCTGGGAGCATAGGCTTCGTTTTAAGGGAATTGACCATATTAGATGACCACCATAATGATTTTAGCAGTTCACACTAGGGCCTGAGCTCATCACTAGTGCATCTGGAGAAAACAGCCAAGACTTTATCCCAGCATTCTTCCTAATAGTTAACAGAATGGAAACAACTCAAATTTATATTAAAGAATAGATTAAAAATGGTGCCACATTCAGACCTAATCATTCTACCCCACATAACACTAGCTCATACTGCACCGTGCTATCCATAGTTACAATAAGCTAGAGTTGCATGTGTCTACTTGGTAAAATCACTGAGACAAATAAACCTACTTGTAGAGAAATGTATACCATATTATTTCATTTATATTAAGTTTTAAAACATTCTAAACCATACTGTGTGTGCATGTATTATACAATAAAAATTTACAAATATGTGCAGGAGTTACATCAGTGAATTCAGTACAGTGGTTCTCTTTGGGAAAGAGAGCAGAATGGGCCAAGGAGAGCCACATAAATTTTCGTTCCATGTTTTATTTATGAAAAAATATATTTGAAGAATAAATATCAAGTTGTTAAGCTGGACAAAGCTGGGTGGTAACGACACGGACGGTTGTTACATTATTCTCAGTGCTTCTTTATATTTATTGCATTTATTCACTTTGCTCTTAGAAATTCATTTCACAATGACAAAAGGCCCACGACTCTTGCACGAGTGGGTTAGGGGCGTGGGAGAGCCAGAGGGTCGTTTTAAGTTCAAGGACTTGGTTCCTGCCAAGTTAGATGAATTCATTAAAACTGTATCTACACACTAGAAAGTTTACATGAATTAAGTCTTTTAAATACTGCCAGTAAAACAAAGGAAGGTCAGACAATGAGGCTTGTTTTTTCTTCCTTTAATATAGTAAATAATAAATCTTCCTTTGTTTTGCTTTGTTTGAATAAAGTTAATTATAAAAGCAGTGCATCACTTTGGCAGCTAACAATGCCTACAGCAACTGATCTGAAGCTTTAATGAGCATAAAAATCACCTGGGATGCTTGTTAAAAAAGCACAGATTTCTGAGCCCAACCCCTCCTCATCTGGTGCCGACCCGGTAGGGGGTGTCATTTCCATAGATAGTGACCACTGCAGCTAGCTCCACCCTTTAACAGGGTAAACAAAGAGTAAAGGAACTCTCCGGCAGGCCCCTCACCCATGAATCACCAGTGATCCCAACTATGAAAACATACTGCAAGGTCTGCATTACATTAGCAAATACATAGATGGCTGAGACTTCGAATCCACAGAAGGATCACACACAGCACACAGTTCAGCACCCACCCACACATCCACCAGGTATTCACTGATTGCTGATATTGTGCAGTTATTCCTTTCCTTATGCTTACTTGTGCTCTATGTGAATTTCTTTATACAAGTACACATGCAGAATTTAGTGCACAAACATGCCTGGCCGATACACCATCTCGCTCCCCACCACAGCCACTAAAGCAACACTGATGCTCTAGGAATGCTTTCTTGGGGTAGGAGGGGCTGGGAGAAGGGGGAGCTTTTCACGACTAGTGTTTGTGTTTTTTTTCTGTGTATCCACCCTCTCACTCTCCATCTTCTTCCATCATCTGAACCTCCTATAGTCCATGTTAGTGACCTAATATGCCCTCATCAGTATATTTCCTTGGGGACATGACCCTATGTACACATCTGTGCACACCTCAACACAGCAGACCTGTGCATCTAGATGATTCAGGGTAGCAAAATGTACAGTCCCTCTGCCAGGAGCTCACCTTCCAGAAGAAGCAATGTGCATTAACTATCAAGACAAAAAGGGGATGCTTGCCTGGCAAGCTCAGGGTCCTGAGTTCAATCCTCAGTACTACAAAAAAAAAAAAAAAAGGAAAAAAGGGGAAGGGCTGGCCAGATAGCTCAGTGGACTAAAGCTCCCACTTAGGTAGGATGTTGCAGCTGTGCTGGTGCAGCCCCCGCCGTGTGCTGAGACGGTGATTGAGATAGGGCATGATGACGCACGCCTGTAGTCTCAGCCCTTGGGAGGCTAAAAGCAGGAGGATCACTACGAGTCCGGTCTATGTAGTGAGACCCTGTACACCCTGTAGACCCTGTCCTAAATACAAGAAAAAAGACAAAAGGGGAGTGTTTACACAAATGGCGCAGTATTATACAATGAAAGATCTATAGGGACAAAAGTCAGTATCTCATCTCATATGCATAGGAAAGCAGAAAATAGAAGCTGTAAACAGCCATGAAGAACATTCTGCCTGCTCTTCAGACTGCTGATCAGAGTCGGTTTAAATCTGTGCTCTTTGGCACAGGAAGGAAACCTCTTGCCTTCAGAAGACAGAGAGGGAGGGTCCTTCCCTGAGGCAGAGCTCCCAGGCCCCAGGTGCATATGGGGCTGGAGCAAGGGGAAGACCAGGCAAACAAAGGCACAGTGTTTAACTCAGCAAATGCCACAGTGATATTTGCAGGCACAGTCACGGACGTTATTTGCTGTGAGAAAGGCATCTTCCAAAGCAGATGCTGCCCACCGCCTGTCCATTGGGAGGCTCAGAACAAAGCCTTCACATGCTCAATCCTCCAGGATGGTGTTGGCTTGTATCCCAGGCTAGAGATTGAGACTTCAGCCCATCTAAAGGCACAGCCATTACCTCCTCTTGAGGGTGAAACAGGCCTCCCCGCCTCAGAGTGGCCCTGGGAGTGGCATGCTGAACCTTCAGGCTTTAGAGTTCATAAGTCCTTTCAGGTCTGCCACATGACTTCAGTGAGAAGGTGGATGACACTTAGAGTAGAAACAGAACAATGAGAGCCTAAGGTAAGCAGCCAGGGAAGGCAAAGACCCAGAGACCAACAAAGCAGCAGCACTCAGCAGGCAGCTGGGTCTGGAAGGCCAGAGAGACTGTGGAGTTAATGGCTGTCATTTCTCCTTGCTTACCAGGTAGCTTTGTTTGTCCGGGTGTTATTTTCTCAGGCCTCCTAGCAGAAGAATGTAGAGTTATCAAGTTGCTCTGTCCTGGGTGGCCAGGTAACAAATGGAAAAATAAAGTCTGCTAAGCAAACAAATCTGGGTTAGATTCACTGTGAGGGTAATCAGAACTTTCCAGGATTCACCAAGAAATTACTGTTACCATCCTACCAAAGAAAGGTGATGTAATTTAAAAGCCATGGCACCCAGAATGAATGCCTTAAAAAACAATATATAGAGCCGGCCGTGGTGGCACATGCCTGTAATCCCAGCACTCGGGAGGCTGAGGCAGGAGGATTGTTGTGAGTTCGAGACCAGCCTGAGCTACAAAGTGAGCTCGAGGCCAGCCTGAACTGCATAGTGAGACCCTGTCTCAAAAAGACACACACAAAAAAAAAAACCCAATATATAGTATGACAGGAAGAAAATGAGGCTGGCCAGATAACTCAGCAGACTAAAGCATCTGCTTAGACAGATGTAGGGGCCGGAAGTTCTATCCCCAGCCTGCAGTGCTGGCCCCACTCCTAGGGCATGCTGAGACAGTGATTAAGACTGGGCATGGTGGTGCACACCTGTAATCCCAGCACTTGGAAGGCTGAGAACAGGACGATCACTACATATCCAATCTACATAGTAAGACCCTGTAGACCCTGTACCAAATACACTAAAAAAAAGAAGAAAAGAAAATGAGATGACAGTGGTTTATGTTCCAGCCCTAGTACCCACAGGGAGACCCTGGGCAAGCTCACGGAGCTTCCGTTTCTTCATTTGTAGCCTGAGACCATTAACATCTTCCCACTTAACTCACCTGATGATCACGCAGGATGAAGGCCTCAGAAGCAGTTTTGGAACAGTAAAGGTTATGTAAAGAGAAGTATTTATGGTGCTGCATTAAATCTTTTGCCATTAGATTTAAGAGCAGCCCATGATGAGGCCTCGGGAGAGATATATAAGCTCAGGAGCATTTAGTGAAACACCAAAGCAGTGCCTGATTAGCTGCTAAACAGAGCAGATGGGGTCCCAGGCACTTAGAGACACCGGGGATGGCTCAGGACTACAAGGTGGAGATCTAGGAGAAAGAAGGGCACCCAGTCAGTCCTGGAGAACTGGAATAACTACAGGAAGAATTCAAGTGGCCATTAAGCATGTGACGGCCTTAGTACGGGGCAGAAGAAAGTCGTCCATGCCCCCCAACTTGGAGAGAGCTCTGCGGAGCTCAGCCTAAAGCACCCCCACTTCCAGAGTGATCTTCTAGTGACCTCTGCATACTGCCACTACCTTTAAGATGGGAGGCAGGAAAGCAGAGAGCCCTCCAGCATACCTTTCTCCCTGGCTTCTTTCTTTAGGTTTGTTTTCCAAGGACTCGATGTTGGAAAAAAAAAAAATGATTTTACAATTTAAAAAAATGTGAAGAGTAATTTAACCACCTTTAAACTACCATGTAATAGGATAGGGTGAAAATGACAGATAAATAAATGTATGTCATCACCTTTTCCCATGTGTGTGTGTGCGTGTGTGTGTGTGTGTGTGTGTGTGTGTGTGTGTGTGTGTGTGTGTCAGTAGGACTGAATCCGGAAGCTCACTGACACTGATATACACCTCAAACCCTTTTATTTTTTTATTTCAAGACAGGGTCTAAGTTGTTCAGGTTAGGTCCTTCTGCCCCAGTCCCCCACGTTAGTAGACTTACAGGCAGAGGCCATTAAGCCCACTCCTTACTTAACATTAATTCAAACTCCAAATATCTACCAATCACCTTTTCAGATTGCCATGAGACAACCAGTGCTGCCAACCTAAGAGTATGATTACAAACAACAAAAGCAGTGTTATCTGTGCAAATTTCCAAGAGATGTTAAAAATAGTGCAAGTATTTCTGATGGAACCTGCAAGCCCAGATGGCTAAATCTAGAAGGCCATCACTTCTCTAGAAGAGAATGCATATTTAGTAGCCACATGGAAGCCTAACTCCAAATGCCTTGGTCATGACACTTAGAAGTAACATAAAGGCGCCCAGACAGAAGCCATACTGTTCAGCCTGGTTCTTGGTCTCATTTATCACATACCTCATTGCCTGGAACCACTCAAAAGCACCTAGAACGTGCGTTCCTTGGATGCTGGGAACTGCCTGCTCTCCTCCCACCGTCATACTCCTTTTTCCAGCCAAGGGTCTTAGTTCACTCTTTGTCTCAGTCCCAAGAAGGACCTTTTGCTGACTTGCTTCCAGGCCAGGCCTTTGAGGAGGAAGCAGTGGGAGGATTGGCCCTTGCCGGCCCAGCCCCCTAACTGGACTGACTTACCCAGCACCACTCAGCTCCCTGCGGCTGAACCGAGACATTTTTCTGCCTCATGAGGTAGTTTTGCTTTAGATTTCTTCTTTGGAATGGCAGGACTGCTAATGTATTGGTATAAAATAAAACTTATCTCAGAAATTCTACCATGGCTTCTCACAGCCTTGTTGTAATGACAAAGTTTGGGACCTAAGAAAGAACAGTGAAAAATGAAAGTTGAAGGATGAACACAGATTTAAACATCTCTGGAAAAGATCAAGAGTGTAAGCTCTCTACATTCCAGATAAACCCAGTGGGGAAAGTCCCAAGAAAAGAAAAAATCAGCCTGCTGATGGGAATGTCCCCTCTAGAACTTTCCAGTCTGTCTGTCAGGCCATCAGGGCAGATTGCTTGCCAGGAGGGATCTCCGGGAGATGACTTGGAAATGGTTCAAACTGCAGGCCAACCTGTGTCTGCTGCTGTCCTGAATCCTCTTTGGAGATCAGTAGGTATTGTCCCCTCTAGGCCCAATCCCCAGACATACACTGAGGACAGAGCTGAATTCACAACCCCCAAACTCCACCCTAGAAATAAAGAAAGTGCCCTGAGGTGCATTCCCAACCGCAGATGGGGCCAAAGCTGCCTCGCAGCCTCTGCCCTCTGGTCACCTTCTCTGCACCTTGGTTCAAAGGCCTGGGGAGGACAGCAGTGGGGGAATGTGTGAGCTTTTGTGTCAGGAGCCCACACTAGTGGTGTGACTCTCAGGGTCCCCATCTACAAGGAGTTGGCAGTGGTAATAATACTACCTCCTTCTAAGGGTCATTGTGAGGATTAAATGGTGCTTAGCATGGCAGCTGGCACATTGTAAACGCTCCATAAATGTTAGCTGTTGCTATTAATACCCAGCAGGCTTTCATTGAGTTTGTTTTGCTTTGGCAAGGACACTGCATTGTGCTTTGCAATATTCAGAGGCAGCCTTCTTTCAACCCTGTCCTTCAGCACCCTGGACAGAGACCTCCGCAGCCCCCATGAGGTTGTTTGAGGAGCGTCTACAGGGCAGGATCAGAGGGGCCAGCTTGCTGGCACTGTGGTCATGAGCAGCTGTGGGCCTGTCTGTCGCTAGGGGACTGGGAGCTCAAAACTTCAATCACCTAAAAATGGCAACTGACCAGAGAGAAAAACCAATGTGTCCTCTGTCACTGTGGATATTCCAGGACAAGGAGATCCTTTTTTTTTTTTTTTTTTTTTGTCTTTTTGAGACAGGGTCTCACTATGCAGTTCAGGCTGGCCTTAAGCTCACTTTGTAGCACAGGCTGGACTCGAACTCACAACAATCCTCCTGCCTCAGCCTCCCAAGTGCTGGGATTATAGGCATGCACCACCACGCCCGGCAAGGAGATCCTTTGATGACCGAGGGGGAGCCCTTCATTCTAACCTCTGTTCTGGCCAAATCCCGGGGTGGTGGAAGATTTGTCTGCTTAATACGGTGGAGACGCAAGTTCTGACGAAAGAAGAAGTGTGATGGGGACTGACCCAGCCACTCAGGGCTCTTTCCTCTCCTCTCCCAAAGGGAATTTGGGTGGGAAACATCGTTTAATGAAGGCTCCTGCAAGGCAGCTGGGGCAAGCTGTGACTCCACAGCCCTCTGACAGAGAAGGAAGCCAACAAATGCCTCGTGGGTATTTTCTCAAGTTGTTTTTTTTTTTTTTGAAGCTTCCAGGGCAGCCAGGCAATCAGTTCTTTGCAAAACACAGGAAAAGCTGAAGAGAGAATTTCTGAGAGAATAGGATTTCTTCTGCAGGAAAGCATCACCAGGAAGAGCACAGAGCTTACAGTGGGGAGGGAGCTTACAGATGACATATATCATATATACATCATTCTGATGAGGACAGTGGCCTTAGAAAGGTCACACTCAAGTGAGGCAGATATAAGCTAATAATAGAAATAATGTGACAGCAAACAGTCATGGTTTCCAGGGCTTTCTGTAAGCCTTGGGCCTGTTACTCCACTCCTCTGTGCTTCACATTCCCATCCTACAAAATGAGGATAATGACTGAGTTTTCCTTATAGTTATTATGAGGATGATCCTCATGATGATCTTGAAACAGTACCTAGAATACTGTGTAGGGTTCTTTCTGTTCCTATTATCATAAAAAAAATTGTTAATATTACTTTCTTAGGGTGATGCCAGGGAGGAAAAAAAAAAAAGATGTCATCTCTCATAAGAAGGGCAAAGTTTGTGGCTAATTCAAAATTGAAAGCAATGGCTCCACCCCCTATGCACGTGGCTTACACCTCCAGGAAGTAAACATGGCCCCAGAAATGTTCACTGCCAAGATAGGGGGTTTCCAGCCAAGCAGTGGTCACTCTGCAGTACTGCAGGAAGAGTGGAATCCCTGCCTGGCTGAAGAGAGACAGCAGGGAAGGAGGTGTCAAGTGTGCCGAAGGCCACAGAGACCCTGTGGCGGGAAGGAGAGCTGAAGGATGGTTATCCAGAAGAAAGCATGTGGAGAGGAGAAGCAGCTGAGACCCCAGAATCAGGGCACCCAAAGTCCCCCAGGGAAGTGGTCAGGGAGAAGTCAGGATGTTGAAGGGCCCAATGAAGGCAGCTGGGGAGAGCTTCCTGGAGGGAAACATGGGCAGTATGTTTGGGAAGTAGCTCCTGTCCCACCTGTGTGGTATTATCAAGGCATTGTGCTTAGCATCTGGTTCCACAGAGTTTTACTGGCATCTGTCCTAGCACTCTGTCCTGGGATGTAGCCAGGTGCTTACACTGGCTAAACACTGAATGGCATCAAGGGTCTCTAAGGATGAGCTTGCAGGGCCCAAGCATTCTGCACCTGTGGCCCTAGGGCCTTTGGGCTTTGAAATTCAGCTCCATTCCAGTCTTCAAGATGAAGAGGATGCTCTAACAGGGCATAGACAAGCACCTGGACCAATGTTCTGTCCCAGATACCCCCCTCTGGGCCACTCATGCCAGCTGGTCATCTGACAAGTACTGGACTGGCCTTGGAAGTCCTGTCCTTTTTCTGTCCCTGGAATGCAGGACCAGCTGAGGAGCATTAAGAGGGAAAAAACTGAGCTCCTGAATACAGGCCTGGCTCCCTCAGCTCATCTTCACAGACCATGTTGTCACATGTGCATCTGTAGACCAGCAAAGCCCTTGGTGTGGACAGGGCCCCACAGTGAGTCCTGTCGACTACATCTGGGCTGTAGATCTTCTCCTGGCCCTGGCTGATTGGCCAGTGCAGCCTCCACTGGGGCAGTGAGATGGAGTGTGCTGGAACCACCAGACCATGTGAAGGTGGATATCTCCAAGTGGGCTGGGGACAGTTCAATTCAGGAAGCTAAATACATGTACAGTTTGTCCTATAATAGAATCAATATTCTTGTCCTCTGCCTCCTTCCCTCCCTCCCTCCTCCTTTACGCTGTGCATTCTTTCCTCTGGTGATTTTTGTCCACTCACAGCCTTTTAAATGTCATCTAGAGGTACATGATTCCAAAGGGCTTATTTCCAGTGCCTCTCTTTTCTTGATCTTGGTTCCACCTTTCCAAACCACTCCTAACTCTCCCCCTACAATATGACAACCAGCTTTTGCAGCTCGATGACCCAGACTTAAATTTGTCATGCTGGACCCTATGGATGCCTGCTTCGCCTCTCAATGCCCTTCCTCTGCTTGAGCGTCACCTGCTCTCAGATTTGAAACTCCAATCATCCGGTCTGTCCCACTTTCGGCACCCAAACTTCCATGAGCTTCCAAGCCTTGCTAGTTCTACCCTATGAAAGCTCCTTGTTTCTGTTCTCCTCTTTCCATTCCCAACATCCCTGCCAATCCCCTGGCGTGGCTGCCATAACTTCTAACTCAGCTGTTGCAGTAGTTTCCTAATTGGTCCCTTGATCTTGTCAACTCCCTGCACCCTCCCACCCCATCATTCCAGATTCTGTCGGCAGATTAATCATCCCAAAGATCATACTTGATTTATCAACCCCATCAAGAGGAAAACAAGACTCCAGTCACTGTTTCTCAAATAAAATGTTAATTCCTTAGCCTTCAAAAGGAGGTGGAGAGAGGTACAAAGTGTCTTTCATGAGCCAACTGCAAACAATTGGTGGCTGAGAAGGCACAGTATGGAAAAGAGGCTCTGCCCAGTTAATGAAAAAAGTGCCAGGATCCACTGGCCATGTCTGTCCTGGCCACTGGAGGAGGGTAGCAGGATGCAAATCCCCCCACTGGGCCACCCACTTTCTGGACTGCCATCATCCTACATACCTTTTTCAGTTCTCCAATCTTAAGTGCTAAAAAATTAAACCCTTTTCTCCAGATCGACCCTCCATCTACTCATCTCTGCATATGGTTTGTATTGTGTGTCTTCTCCCACTGAATGTTCCTCCTCTCAGTGTTAAGCTGTGCAACCAGTTTCTCAAGACCCACCTCAAATTCCATCCACTCCCTGAAAAGGCCCTTACTTTCCCCCTGCCAAGGGGCATCTCCCTTTAACTTCCTAATCCATAGTTCCTGGATGGAGTCACACTTCCGTTTTCATAAAGAACTTAAAAGCACAAGTCATCTGGGTTGCCCAGTGTTTGGCACATGGTAGACAAATATTTGTCATGTGAATAGAGATTTAATTATGATATGTATTCCTAATAAGGACACAATCATCAGTTATCTTTAATTACATTATTAATGCAAATATCATAACTGCAACACTGGATAATTATTAGCAATCAAAGCCATAATAAAATTACAAATTGAGTTCCAACTTAGCTGCTCTTCACTTTATTCCGAAGCCCTGGCAACTTTATTCCTGAGCATTCCCTTTCTTCCCAGGCTCCCTACAAACACATGTGTGGAGCATAAGTGAACCTCTCCAGGCTCTGTGCTCCGCTGCGGAGGGAGCTCCTTGGAGCACTGTCTTGGCAGCGCAGTGCCATTTGGGGAGTTTTTGCGGATTCTGTTGCAGATGGTGCGTTGCTGCAGTTTGCCTCCTACAAGCTCACAATCATTGCTCTCTGGCTTTCCAAGATTCAAAAATTAGTTGACTCAGAGCACCCCCAAATTAAGAGGGAAAAGAATATACCCCAAGGAAATACGCTGAGAGGCAGAGGGTGGCTTCTAATTCTTGAGAATCAGCTTAGAGTGGATCAATGACTGCTGTCACTTAGGCATGGCCCATTATAGGGCAGCCCAGTGGTCCCTTTGGGTGAACATTAAAGATAGCTTGAGAGATTTTTCCTCTAAAACTACATTTTGATTCTTGAGTACTACCAGTCCTGTGAGATTTTGGTGTAGTGAGTCTAGGATGGGGCCTGAAATATACATTTTCAAAAACTCTGTCCAGGTTACCTTGGTATGTGTTTTCAGACGCCACTGGGGTGGGTGGAGAACAGGTCACTGTGTGGACCTGAAGGAGCAGGGTGCTTGCCCACTCCCTCGGAGCCTGCTCAGAAGGCCCCCTGCTGGTCCAGCAGGGATGGGACAGTGTCTGCGAGGGAAACAATTCTCCCTTGTGCTTCTAGAACAGAAGTATCAGGAGAGACTGCCATTCGTAGTCCCACTTCTCAGGTAGCAGGTGTAGGAGGCCCAGGAATCTGCATTTCTAACAAACCCTCCTCTGGAGCCTGATATAGGGGACCATCTGGGGATAACCCTGCCTTTCTAGATTTGAGTTCCAGCCTAGCTTCGGGGTGTCCCATACAAGTAGTAGGATCCTCTAAGGATGACTCCAAGAGTCCCCTCCACCTGCTTCAGTACACAGAGCACTCTCTCAAAGTGACCCACCCGTGAGCAGCAGAAATGGCTACCATTCCAAAACATGAAGGATCCTTTGCCCAAAGCAACAGAGAGTGGAGCCATGGACCACAGTCTCTCTCTCACACTGACAGGTTCTGTCACATCCACATCAGTGACTCCACTGCAGTAAGTGACAACATTAGGAGAGATAAGCAAGTGAGCTCCCTCCTCAAGTCCCGGGTCAAGGCCCCCACATGATATGACCTCCTCTCTCCACTGCTGCCCAACGTGCTCTCTCCCAGTCTTCCTTACTTTTCTCACATTGCTGAGACAAAATACTCAATGCCCAAAACTAAGGAAGGAGAGATTTATTTAACTCAGTTTGTGGAAGTTTCAGTCTGCAATCAACAGTCTCCAATCAGGGTGGCCTGGCAGAGGAGCAGCAGCTCAAAGACAGTAAAAGGGGGATGAGCAAGCCTCTTTTCCTCCCATATGTTGTATGCAGATCGCTTCCCGCACCATTGCAGTGCCCCCCTCTTGCACAGGCTCCACATGTTTACGGAGAGGCCTCTGGCCCCTGCTGAGTCACTTAAGCTCCTCAACTTCTCATTTGTCCAGTTGACACCATGTATAAGCCATTAGGACATCCTCTATGGGGGCCTCCTCTCCGAGCCTTTACATTGCCTGAGAGTATGCCATAAGGCTCTCGGCCTCGAGGCCCCTGTACGGAAGGCCAGGCCTACCTTGCCCCCAGCCTCCTCCCAGCCATGCCTTCCCTTCATCTAAGGCCTGCTGTGGACTGTGGTTGTCATGGTAGTTGCCATCACAGTAGCCCAACCCCCCACTTCTAGAAGCAGGCCACACTCAGATCCAGCCCAGGTTCAGCTCCACCATGCAGGTGGTTTACCCTCCCTGGTGCTTGCTGGTAGGCAGTGGTGGAATCCTTAGAAACCACGAGCCAAATTCTGCCAGGCCTGTTGGCCAGTTTTTCTGTGTCTGTCTACTGTTAAAGTATACTTGATTTGCGTGGAAGAAATTTAGGGCTTAGTTCTGTTTTCCAATTGAAGTGCTGATGTATATTCCTGCTCTGTGTGTGTGCGTGTGTGTGCACACTCGCGTATGTATGCACGCATATATGTGCACCTTAGCAATTGCTATCTATCAGACCTAGGCGGCCTGAGAACAGTGGGCTTTGGTTGCTGGATGCAAGCCCACAGGTGAGCTGGGACAGGTGGCTTCCGGCCCCAGGTGGGCTGGTGCATGTACTGCAGTCCACAGCAGATAGAGCAGGCAGCTGAAACTAGGGTCAGACTCTTATGCACCTGGGGCTCTGCAGGCTGCCAGAGCTCTCGTAATTCCACACTGGGACAGCTGGACTTCCTCTCCAGGTGGCCTCTGTTCTTACAGCCAAGAGCACAGCACATCAGTCTCATTCTAGGGCTGATGAGGTTGTGAAAGGGTGAGCGCAGCAGTGCTCATGGCTCTGGATCCCCCTCCAGTGGGCACAGAGCACTTCTGCCATAAGCTTCTGGCCAGGAGACCAGCCTAGTTTCAAGGGCAAAAGAAATATATTCTGTCATTTTTGTGAAGAATACAGCAAAGTCACACACACACACACACACACACACACACAGGAATAGGGATGGGAGGCGTTGGGGCCACTTTTGCTACTAATTGACCATATTGTGACAAATTTCATAGCTGTGAAACAATTCAACAAGTAATTCCTAATTATGTTAACACCTAATAAAGGAGTGGGTGCATGAATAAATGAATGAGTGAGTGAATGTGTTTTAGGCCCCAGGGTGCAACTCTAAGCATTGCTGGTCCATCCCATCCCCGCCTGACTCAGGACTCCCACTCCTGATGTTTCTTCATCACATCATGGATTTCCATAGCAACTGGGGATTCCCTGATTCCAGGCTTTCCCAGCCATCCAGTGCAGTGAAGTCAGCAGGAATGTAGTCCAAGCCTTGTAACTCAAGGCAGGAAAGATGTCACCAACCACACAGAGCTCAGCAGAAAACAGGATTCCTCCCTGGGGTTCTGTAGCCCCAAAAGCTGCTGAGCCTGGAGAATAAAGACACAGTGACAATGATGTCCTCTGTGAAAACAAGTGGCACCAGTGAGCCTGACAAGAGGACTCAGGATATTAATATGAATGGCACCTAGAAACACAATCGGAGCCCAGCCAGAGGGAAGCCGCACAAGCGCACAAGTTACTTGGGCCATGCCAGCGCGTGTGACAGCTGGGAGGAGACTCCATGTATCTGGCCTTTCTCCTCCCCTTGACTATGCATCCAACAACTATAGCCACGTGGCTGCTAGCACCCACCCTGCCTCATGTTTGAACAATGTCCTCCATATTGCACGTGTTTCCCAGGTGGACACAGCCTTTTAATCCTGGGATGCAAGATAACTCCATCAAAAGAAATGATTCCTTGGTGCAGGCCCCAGAGGCCCTGCAGCCACCAAATTCTTCTGTGCTTGAAAACTCTCTCTTCTCCTCCCCTACCCACTGTGATCCTCTGTCCTCAGTCTAGCTCCCAGCTGATGGAACTTGACACCTCCCTATCTGGTGTATTTCCTGATGCCTCCAGAGCTGCCTCAGGAGATTCCCCGCAGCTGATCTTTCTCCTTTCTAGAGGACCAACAGGGGGAGCAACAAAGCCCCCAGCCTCGTTTTTATTTTTAACATCGGTCTCCTTCATTCATTATACATCAGCCTTATACCACCCACATTATGTTACTGTGATCAATTTGTTCATTTCAGAAACAAGGCTATAGTTTGGGAAAAAATCCAAATACTAAATAATTAACTCGAGCACATCTTCCAAGAAAAGTATAAGAATTCAAAAGAGTAATCGTCCACTTCAATGATTTGGGCCTCTGTTAATTATAACTTCTTTTTCAGTGTGATTAATGATTACTATGATGACATTTAGAAAGGAAATTTGGGGAAGAATAACAAGGCAAATCTGTCTTTGCTCATGATAAATCCTAACCATGGAACAGACTTTCCCAGAGGAAGCAGCAGAATTTTATGTCAGGATTCTTTGAAAACCAGTTGCAGCAAAAACTGGGAGAACTTGCTAGAAGGAGCAATTGTCCTCTAGAAGAGAGGGTACAAAAGACCTAAATAGCCACTTTCATCCCTGCTTTCTGAAATGACTGACAGCTGTGATAATTCTGGTGCCAACATCAATAAAAAAAAGAAAAAAAACATAGACAATACAGATTTGGAGAGAAGGTTATTTTATTTTTTTAAATAAATTACTGCTACCAGCTTAACAACATGAAAAGTAAAAGGTTTGTACTGGGAAGCCTTTCTTTCATATATCTTGTTCGAATTTATTTTCTTTTTTTCTGTAGGGGAGAGTAATGGATAATTTGATCACCTGCTAAACACAAGGCAAATGTAGCCTATAATTTTGGAGGGAACTTTCTAGTGAGACAATTTCATGTTCTACTGGAACATGCTGTAGTTCCATGGTACCTTTATCTGTAGTGGATGGAATTTTTGGTAACTCTGTCACCTAGAATGAGTTGTACATCTATTTGATAGTCAATGGCAAAAAGCAACAGTAATGACATGAGCTCCCAATGCTCAGGAGCTCAAACTACCACCAAATTTCTTAGTTAGGAACTCTCACGCTACTGTAGCCTACTGGGCACTCAAGACCCAAGACTGGGGACCCATGACCCTGAAGGTGTGCACCCCATCCTGCTTCCCCTAGCTCCTCCTGATGAATTTGATTCCTTGGGCACCACCCCTGTCCTGCCAGAAATTGTAACTGATCAGCCAAGAGCTCCTTTGTTTCATTTGCATGGAAATCAAACAATTCACCTGTCATGAAGAAGGGTTGGGGCACCCAGAGAGGAAATGGGGAGCCAAACTGACCCCATCTCACTGAATAAGTTTTTCAGCTCTCATCATTGAAAAGATATTTCAGGATGCATCAGTGAAGAGAGTAGGAAGACTGACTGACTGGGCAGAGTTACAAAGTCAGAGAAAACACCGAAGAGGCTTTAACTTGAGTTGCTAAAGGAGCCACAATTCTAACAACCAGGCTGGGCTATTCATAAAAGAACTAACTTTTATCACTTCCCTCGGGTGGGCTCAGGCCCTGTGGGGCATGCATGTGGCCTGGCCTTTTTGAGGACTTCCTCCTACTGTAAGATAGGGAGCAATGGAGTCTTACCTTGGAGACATCCCCAAATCCCCTCTGTTCCAGGACACGTGGTCCCCACAATAAACATGGGTGCTAAGGAGCAGGCACATTCTGTATGCACACTGGTGGCCAGGGAGGATGGTGGAAATGCCTCCATCTTTAGTGGATTACAGGTCACAGATCAAAGCCTGAGAACACACACTTCTTGTCCCATGAGAATATCTGTCCAATATCAAAATGAAGTGAGAGATCTGTAGAGGCTGGACCAGTGTTGAGGGTTACCATATGCTCAGAGATGTGGTCACACCCACCCTTCCTTTGCAGTTTAGACTTATCTATTGCTGTCCTGAATGTAGAAGACCTCATGTGAGGCTCAGCCTGAGACCCCCACAGATCCTTGCATTGATACAACAGTGGCCACTTTGCCACAACACAGCCTTGGCACAAGTAGGCCACTTTAACCCACCCATGTGCAGATACATCCTTCTCACTGCATGGTCCCTGGCACATTTCTAGTAAAGTATTGCTGCAGTTCCCCAGGCCAGGCTGGCAGAGGCACCAACCTTGTCCCAGCAGGAATTCCCTTGGGGTGCCCTTCCACCCTTGCTGGTTCAAGTCATCCCATACTGTCAGAGTGGGCTTTATTCTCTGTATCCCTTTGTGTATGTGTCAGCACGGAGCATGGGGACAGGAAAGGCCTCAGAGATACAAGGGTACTATCAGGATACTTCTCCCAGGCTTCCTGGTTTCTGGGTACCCAGGCATAGGCAGAGAAGCACCTCCACCAAGCTTGAAGCATGAGTAGCTGCGTACTAGAAAGCCCATGAAAGAACAATTTGCATTGTTTTTGCTTTGGAGGAGTCAGAGAATGAGAGAGGTTCACATCTGCTGTCCCAAGAGACCTTGTACTGGACATCTAGACTTCCTAGTCTGGAGAGCTTTCTTGGCCTTATAAGCAGAGCTGTGGACAGAAATTGTAGGCACCCAAGAGATGGCCACATGCCTGTGCTCCCCCATACCCCAAATCACATCCCACAGGGGAAGACTAGGACAACTAGGAAAGCTAGGGCACGGGCCAAGGGGAGGGCAGCCTGTTCCAGCAAGAGGAACAGTGATTTCCTCAAGGCCAGGAAGAAAGGATGACAATGTCCACAAGAGATGCTCCCTAGGCGGTATTTGTTGCGGGCGGCAGGCGCTAGCCGCTCTTGTTCCAGGTGGGTGTTCTTGGCTGCTCTTCGGCATCTGTAGCTCGGAATCTCCGGGCTCAGCAACATGACGTCTGCCTTGGAGAACTACATTAACCGAACTGTTGCTGTTATTACTTCTGATGGAAGAATGATTGTGGGTACACTTAAAGGTTTTGACCAGACCATTAATTTGATTTTGGATGAAAGCCATGAACGAGTATTCAGCTCTTCTCAAGGAGTTGAACAAGTGGTACTAGGATTGTACATTGTAAGAGGTGACAATGTTGCAGTCATTGGAGAAATTGATGAAGAGACAGATTCTGCCCTTGACCTGGGGAATATTCGAGCAGAGCCTCTAAACTCTGTAGCACACTGAGGAAGAATGGCACTCACTAGACATCTGTATATCTTGTATAGAAACTGTTCTGAGGATGGTTTTCTGAATTTTTATGAACATGTCAATTGTGAATTTTGACTTCATATTGATTTATGGTATTATGTAAATCAAAATATTTCTATGTTTTTATTGAAAAAACTGTGTCTAAATTATGTGTGGTCACTTCATTTTATTTTTCTACTGAATGATATGAAAATAATAATTTGAAAAACTTAGAAAATAAGTACTTTCTGATATTTTGATATTTATGGAAAATAGTTGAAAAGTTGAGGTATATAAATAAGTAGTGCAAATGTATATACTTCCAGGATTTTAAAGAAAATCACCAGAAGCTAAGTTTTCTGACAAAACAAATCAGTATGAAAGTAATACGAACATGATAATACTAAATAACAGTATTGATTTTGTATAATCTTAAAAGCCATTTTCCTGGTAACTTTTAAGATTGTGAATTTTTAATATCCGGGTTTTCGTTGGGCTGGGGATATAGCTCAGTGGGGTGATTATCTGCTTGGCAAACCTCAAGGTCTCAAGTTCAATTCCTGGTACCAGAAGGGAAAAAAAAAGTTTTTGTTATTTTTCCATGTGAGTAAAT
>PVKA01026678.1:6110-31544 GCA_004027165.1 Ctenomys sociabilis
AAAAAAAAAAAAAAAAAAAAAAAAAAAAAAAAAAAAAAAAAAAAAAAAAAAAAAAAAAAAAAAAAAAAAAAAAAAAAAAAAAAAAAAAAAAAAAAAAAAAAAAAAAAAAAAAAAAAAAAAAAAAAAGAAAGAAAGAAAAACAATTCTGCCAAACTCATTCCTGGAGGAAACTATTACTCTGAATCCAAAATCAGAGAAAGCCTCAACCAAAAAGAGAATTAAAGGTCAATCTCTGTCTTGAACGTAGAAGCAAAAATCCTCAATGAAATTCTTGCAAATTGAATGCAGCAAATAATCAGAAAGATTAAGCACCATAACCATGTAGGACTCATCCTAGGGATGCAAAGATGGTTCAACATATGCAAATCTATAAATGTCATGAACTAGAACACTAAGGCCAAAACCAAATCCATGTGATCATCTCAATAGATGCGAAAAACCCTTTTGAGAAAATCCAATACTCATTCATGATAAAAGAGAAACCTCTAGAAAATTGGAATAGATGATCTGTACTTCAACCTGATAAAAGCCATCTATGTGAAATCAACAGCCAATGCTGTACTAAATTGGCAAAAACAGTAAGACTTCACTTTAAAATCAGAAACAAGACAAGGATACCCATTGCCTATACTTCTATTTAATAAAGTTCTGAAAATATTAGTCAGAAATTAGACAAGAGAGAGAAATAAGAAGAATAAGGATTAGAAAAGAATTGAAATTATTATTTGCAGATGATATGATATTGTGCACTGAGGACACCAAAACTCCACCAAGTGTCTTGTAGATTTAATCAACACATCCAGAAACTTGGTAGGATGCAAGGTCAAAGTTCAAAAATTAGTAATATTTCTATATGCAAACAATAAACACAATGAGCAAGTAATTAGGCAAATCATACCTTTCACAATCACATAAAAAATGAAATACTTAGGAATCAATCTCACAAAGAAAGTAAAAGATTCATACAGTGAAAGTTATGACACTTTGAAAGAAATGATTGAAGAGATAGGAAGAACCAATGTTGTGAAAGTGAACATACTCTCAAAATTCTCATACAGATTCAATGCAACCCCAATTAAAATACCATTAGTATACCCATTAGAGCTAGACAAAACTTTCCTCAAATTCATTTGGAGCCAGAAGAGACCCAGAATATCCAAAAATCTTGGAAAACAAAGGAAAGTCAGGAGGGGCCACAATCCCTAATCTGAAATTATACTATAAAGTTACTGTGATAAATTCAGCATGAAACTGGCACAGAGACAGAACTGAGGACCAATGGAACATATCAGAAGACACAGAAACAAGGACAAACACTCTTAGCCACGTTATAAACATTCATAAAGATAATGTTCACCAGAAAAAAGATAGCGTTTTTAATAAGTGGTACTGGAATACTGCTTTCCCCACGCTAAAGGCTAAAATTAGATTCATGGCTATCATCATGCACTGAACTACAGTCAAAATGGATCAAAGATTTAAAGCAAAAGCACTAAATCTTCGGGAAGAAACTATAGGTAGAAGTCTTAAAGACATAGGGGTATGTAGAGAGTTCAACAAGAATCAAACTGCATGGGAACTTCTCAAAGAATGAAAAACTGGGATGTAATTTTTGAAATGTTTCTTCATTTCAAAGCAAATCTCCATCAGAGTAAAATTAAAACATACAAACTGGGAAAAAGTTCTTCTATGTAGAAGATATTAAAGCATTACAGAAATTAGACCCCTTAATTCAAAGACCCATCCAAAAATGGACATTTGAGATGAATATACACTCTTTTATTTATTTTTTTTTGAACATGCACTTCTCAGGGGAAGAAATACCAATGGCAAGTAAATATATAAAAATGTTGAACATCATCGGTCATTTGAGAAATGTAGATTAAATCAACCCTGAGATTCCATCTCATCCCAGAAATAATAGCTAACATAAAGAAGTCAGCCGATCACAAATACTGGTGGACTATGGGGCAAAAGAAACACTTCTGCACTGTTGGTGGAAGTACAGACTGGTACAACCATTATAGAAATCTGTGTGTACATTCCTTAGAATGTCAGTACTGTAAAATTGCATTCAAGCCAGCTATTCCCCTCCAGAGTATTTTTGCAGAAAAACTGAAAACCCCATACCACTGTGATATATGTGCATTCATGTTTACAGCAGCACAATTTATCATAGCTAAATCCTAACAACAACTTAGATGTCCATCAGCTGAAGAATAAGTATACTGCTGATTTCTATTTTTCTGTGGAAAGAGTTAATATTTGAATTCTTTTCTGCTCTTTGTTTTTTTGACCAATTTTATATGCTTCTATATGCCACATGAATAGTTAATCTCAAGACAAAAAAATTGATATAGAAATTGTTGAATTAGTATCACTTTGTTTAGTGAAATTTTCCATTATTTATGATTTTTTTACTAATTTTTATTATTACAAAAGTAAATAAGAAAATAAAATAATACAATGGATAAAAAAAGATGTGTCATATAGTTACAAGACAGGGTAATTTTGAGGCTTTTGTCAGTAAACAGATATAACTAGAGATCATACTCTGAAATGAAATAAATCAGACCAATATATATATGCAAATATCATATTACTTCTTTGGTGTGAGAACTTGAAAGGGAAAATGCAATCCTAAGGTTACAATAGATACTGGGAAAAGAGAATGAATTTATTGAAAAGGAAAGTGTTACTGAGTTGAGGAAGAAGACAGAAGAGGGAGTGGGGAAATGAGATACATCTCTATATGCAGGAAGGATGGTTTGGAGAACTGTAATGTGGATTTCTGCTGGTTTATTGAAAGGAGCAGATAGTGCTTCATTTGTTTTGTTTCCTTTTCAATTGTTCATCTTTTCCTGTTCTTAATTTCTTTTATATTTATTTGATTTTTTCTTTTCATTTTGCATACATATATCTGGTAATATGAATAACCAGCTGGAAGACAGCACCATGTACTACAACAAGTACTGTGAAATTCATATTATTTTGGTAAGTGACATTCTATGTGTGGGAAAGGAGAAAAGTAAGAAATAAATATATGTATATGTACAGGGTAGTTTGAATAATTACACTATTAATTTCCATTGGTCTATGGAAAGGAACAGTTAATGCTTAATTTTTTTCTTTTTTTTTTTCTGTTTTGATCAATTTTGCATGCTTATATCTGGTAATCTGAGCAAATGATTTGAAAACAACGATATGTAATATACTAATCACTGTTGAATTCCTATCACTGTATAGTGACGTTCCGTATTCTTTCTAAATAGTTTCTACTATTTCTTATTCTCTTTCAAAGATAAAATAGTAATAAAATGGATAAATGGCCATCAAGATAGCTCAGTTTTCTAAAGTGTCTGCTTATACAAGCTTAAGTAAAGCACCGGGACTGGGGTTTGATCGCCAGCACCACATGTCACACGGGCCCCACCCCCATGGTGGGCTGAGCCAGCCACAAAATCAGTAAAATAAATAAGCAAATAAATAAAATGGATAAAAACGATTATTGTGTTCATCTGTATATTTTTGTTCCACTGTTTCTGTGTTCTTTATGTGTTGCTTTCTTTCTGCTTAAAAAAATCACTAAGCAAGTGAAGTACTCCGTGGTAAACTCAACAGCCAGCAAACCCTTTGCACGTCCCTTTTTCTGAGAACATTTCTGATTTGTCTTTCTTTCTGCATGGCTTCTCTGAATAGAGGCTTGCTGGTTGTATTCTACATGTCAACACTGATCGGTCACTTTCTTCTGGTCTCCAAGACCTCTGCTGAGAAATCCGAGCTTGTTTTTGTTGTGTTTCTGTTGTGGGTGATGTTCGTTTCTCTCTCACTGCTTCCAGGACATTTTGTCTTTTGTTTTCAGTTGTTTCACTGAGAGGTGTCTCAGTGTATTTTTATTTCTGTTAATTCTTTTATGGGATCACTTATTGCATTCCTGATGTTTCTGTTGCTGAAACAAAACAGATGATATGTACAGTTGAAAGGAGAAAGGATGTATTTTGGGTCACTGTTTAAGACATTAACCCATGGTCACTAACCCCAAAGCAGAAGCTTCATAGCAGGATAGCTGGTGTGATGGGAGAGAGCTGCTTGCTCACTTCATGATGCTGGAGAGCTGAGCCAGGGAACCAAGGAGAGAGAAACAGAGTTGAGTGCTAGAATATGCCCTTCCAGGTTATTCTTCCAGAGAACTCCTTCTTCTACCCAGGGCCCTCCGTCCGACAGCTTATTCTGCTGTGAACTCATCAACAGATTAATCCATGAGTAAAGTTAGCATCTCCTGACCCAGGAAGCTCTGTGGGCTCCATCTCTGAACATTACTGCACTGGTGATCAATGTGTGACTCTCTGTACACAAATTAGTAACTGAATCTCTGGGGGATGATTCATATTTAATTCATAACAATAACCATTTTTTAGTGAAAAGCTAGGCATTTTGTTTTTATTCTGTCCCATACCATATATACTTAGGCAATTAATTTTGGTGTGTCTGTAAGATTTGCTAGAGAGATTCTTTCAGGTTTTCTGAACTCTGGACTATCCGTCTTGAAAGAGTTGAGCTCTTTAAGCCCATATAGAGAGGTATAGCTACTAATCAAAGCTTGAAGATGGTCTTCAAAAACAGTCCATCTGATGAAATACTATTATAATACTTTGCATTTCCTAACAAAAATACAGCTGAAAAATTGACCACATTACTAACCAAAATTCTCAGAATAGCTAGTTTTATGCTTATAAAAATGAATGAACAATAAGTATACCAGAATTTCTGGGGACACCCTCAATCAAGAAATCCAGAGTCAACATAAAAGGACAGAATATAGTGTATCAGAGATGATACAGTGAACAGGAAATAAGTTCAGTGAATTATAATTCACACGGGGGATAAAAAAATATCTTTTGTGTGTAATATGTAAGACCAAATAAGAAAATAAAACATAGTTCTTACAAACTCATAGACTTGTAGTCTTTTAAAAAAGAAAGATTTGTGAGAGCTGGTGAGATATCTCACAGGTATAAAGTGCCTGCTTAGGCAGGTTAGTCAACTGCTCAGGGACCAGGGTTTGATCCCCACCACTACATGCTGTGTCAGCCCTGTCCCCAGGGTGGGCTGAGATAACCATTAAAAAAAAAGAAACATAGCCGGGCGTGGTGGCGCATGCCTGTAATCTCAGCACTGGGAGGCTGAGGCAGAAGGATTGTTGTGAGTTCGAAACCAGCCTGAGCTACAAAGTGAGCTTAAGGCCAGCCTGAACTGCATAGTGAGACCCTGTCTCAAAAAAGACAAAAAAATAAAATAAAATAAAAAAATAAAAAAAAAGAAACAAAGATTTGGAAGGCAAAATATATGTGTTTCTTAGATCAAAAGAAACAGGATGATCTACCCAGGAGTTAAGACTGCAATGGATGGACCCAGAATATATATGATCCAATACATCTTACATTTTGGAAGAATTTCCTGAAAGCATTTCTCTAAGCAAATCTTACTGACATTCCAAAATGGTAGATATATCTGTCCTATTGGAGCCATACCCAATGGGAGTTCCAGAAACAGAAAAGAATGACAGAAAAGCAATGAAAATATTATAATAGTACAGGAAAAAATTTCCAATATAAAAGGTATGGACTTCAAGAGGAAAGATTTTATCACCTGTTTTTCAGAAGGTATTGAAAATAATGCTATGGGCAATCGTATAAGTTAGGACTTCGGGATGGAAATCCTAAAATATTCTGGAGACTAAGAGAACCATAAAATACCATATAATGGATCAGAATCAAAACAGCAATACACACCTATTTCATATCCATGGGTAAAATAAATGTAGGGCAATATTTCTTTGGAAATTTTGTAAGGAAATGCTCAGTTGAGCTCTTTATAACCAAAAATACTCTGGTAAGCATGAAAACAAAAGACAATATTTTTCAGACTTGTTCAGTCTTGAATGCCACATTTCTTAATGTCATACCCTATCCTTCCCTCCCCAAGAAGATCCCGGAAGGAACGTTTTTAAAGCAAAATTAGAACACATGAAATCTTGGGAAGATGTAACCTGCTGTACAATGAAAGCTTCTTCTTTCCCTTCCAAATTTCTATATCGAAATTGTATCCTTTGGGGAATTACATTTAGTCATTGGAAGTGTTTTTTGCGGGGAGGGGGAGGGTGGCACCAGGGAATGAACTCAGGACCTTGCACTTGCCAGGCAGGTGCTTATGCTCCTGAGCTGTATCCCCAGCTCCTGAATTTATTCAGTCATTGGGATAGGGGTCTGATGAATATTATAAAAGAGATCTCATAGAGTTACTACCACAAAAGCAGAAAGTAGTACAACAGCCAGCCATGAGTCAAGAAGTAAGCACTTCTGCTGGCACCCTGGTCTGAGACCTCTGTGCTCCAGAATATGAAAAGTAAATAGCTTTCATTCAGTCTGCAGTTGATCTGTCTTAGTAGCCTGAATGGATGAAGGCAGCATTTTATACAAGAACAGGACAGAGATGAAGGTAACCCATCCTGGCTGTATCAAGAATCAGTACAATTGGGCTGTCCTGATAGCCCAATGGACAAAGTGCCTGCTTAGGCAGAATGCTGCGGCTGGGATTCAGTCCTTTGCCTGTCATGCCGGCCTTGCTCCAGGGGCGTGCTGAGATGGTGATTGAGACTGGGAGTGGTAGTGCACACATGTAATCCCAGTACTTAGGAGGCTGAAAACAGAGAATCACTATGAGTTTGATCTATGTAGTGAGACCTTCTAGACCCTTTAGACCCTGTACTAAATACAGAAAGAAAAAACAAAAATAATCAGTAGGATTACTGCAAAGAGGAAGATAGACTCTAATGGATAACAGACAGAGAGAAAGCAATACACTATTGAAAAGAATTCAGCTGATGGAATGCAGACTTGTTAATTATAGTAAGAGGGAGTAGTGTAATGTTTAGAGATCTAAATTCCTCGTAGACTATTGAAGAGAATTGACAACTAATGTCTAAATTGTTAAATCCGAAACTAGCTACAAAGTTTATTTGACTATGCATCAGAATATTAAATACCAAAAGGCAAAGCTCAAAGTAATGAGTATCATTATTTCCAGGGAATGGGAATAAGGACAAACAAAAAGAAAAGGAGGTAACTGTTAGTGTTTGGATTCTGTATGCTGAAGATTTTAGATCAACTTTGCATTATAATACTAAGAACATGATAAAAACATAAAGGTAAGTATAATACAAAATTCAACTCAAGACCCTGTAAATTAATATGTATTATGAAATCACACATGAAGCACTGGATGTTGAGTATATGATCTACTTCTTTAGACTCTCCCTTCCCTGTGTTTTTATGTCTGACTTATAGTGCCTTTCTTCCCTCTTTGTAGATCACGTAGATCAATGGATGTATTCATTGGTAATGCCTGCACCTCTCTAGCACAGTGCAAATTGAAAAGTGTTTGGATCCAGATGCATATCTGCTAGGTGAGATAAGACTACATTGCAGCTGAACTTGGAAAATAAAAGCCTTTCCCCAGTTTCTTCCCTTAGAATGTAGGGCAAATAATCCATAGTTCTTGGAATTATCATGAATATCAAAACTATTTTGATACGCAAAGCACCTACAGAGGCCGATTCTTTGTGGGCATTCTGCTGTCAAAGGCAACCTATCCAACAGTACCTTCTAACTACAGCCCTTGGCATTCCCAGCACTCAATTGCCTGGAAATTTTGTCATTTCAGTGCAGAAAGCTGCACAGGTTTAAATCAATTGATCAATGCAATCGTTTGTCAACTCTGCTGTCAGATCAATAAACAAGTGATTCTGCTTATTTAATTAAAAAAAAAGATTTTCTGCTTTTTATTGCTTTCATGTAGTAACTCAGCACAATCATCTGGCAAATAAAACATACATAGGCAAGGATCTGTCATGTTCTCGGGGATTACTTTGCAATAATTTAGTCTCTATATCCATACCTGGCCTATAAAATTACTCCATAAAGATTGTGATAAACACAGATTCCAATTCATCTTCCAAAATAAATATCTGTTCTATAAAATATCTTTCAGGATGGCATAATTATTTTCACTAAGAATTATCCCAGCAATCCATGTTTTCATATTCAGTGTTTAAGAAGGAGAAACTGCCATGGAGCATATTCTACAGGAACTATATTTCCATAATGGAAGAGATCATTTGGTAAATAGTTGAAGGTTTATTATTTCACCATGTAATCCCCAGGGATAATTACTGTGATAGGCTAATTTGTGTATCCACAAGCATATACACGGAAGACCAAGGACACGCATTGGAATGGAAGATCTTCAGGGTGACATGTAAGGTTAACTAAGTTCTTAGCAAGTGGGTTCTGATCTTCATCTTGTAAGACAGGTGTCTTATGTGCAGAGAAAACAACATCAAAGATGTTCTTTCTCTCTCTCTCTGTCTCTCTCTCTGTCTCTCTGTCTCTCTCTCTGTCTCTCTCTCTCTGTCTCTCTCTCTGTCTCTCTCTCTCTCTCTTTCCCTTTCTCTCTCTCTCATTTTGAATGTTCAAAGACATCCAGTAAGCAAACAGTAGGAAGGCAGCTCTCTGCTGGACAGAAAGAATGGAAGGGAAGCCTTAATCAGAAATGGCTGTTGGGAGGACCCAGGAGGAGGAGCAGAGGCATATGGCTGGACCTGGTTAGTGCAAGCCTACTGCTACCTCAAGCAGGGACTAGACCTACAAGGAAGACCTCATGACACAGAGTTGTCTAGAGGTAATGTAGATGAACTAGTCATCATGGAAGACTCTAGATACAGAAAGCAGAAGTACCCAGACACAGCTCAGGGGAACCAGCTTACTAGTAATTTCCCAGTTTACAATCTGCTTTGTTATATAGCGATAGTGTTTCTTCCTATGGTCTAAAATACAAATCCATTATTTACAAAAGTTTGTCAATTTCTACATTTCACTTACTGTCATTCTATTGTCATTCAATTATTATAGGTCTTGAAATCAGCAAACCAATGCAACACAGTCCACCAGTCTACAATAATAGTGGGTTACCAGAAGAAGTTGTTGACTAGAGCCATTTACAGCTCAGCTTAATATTATGTCTTATTTTATATACCTCGTTTTCATACTTTTGTGCTGGATGGTTAAGACCCAGATAAAGCAAGACCCATATAACAAAAACTGTAACTTTTGGGTCTGATGAGTTCAATTGAATCCCCTCAGGTTTATCTCGCAGCCCTGTACCTCACTCTGTAGATCCTTTGTCTGTGTCAGCCATGTGGATGGCCATTACGTGACCAGTTTGCTCCCTGTGAAAGCATTAGACAAAGCTTTCTCTCTTTGTAACTCTCCCCAGGCACACTACAGATCATCGATCACATTCCTCTGTGGCTTGATAATCTTCCTGATTAGAAAATTTGGAACATAACTGAGATCCATGATGTTACAGTATAGGTTCTCCTATATCCTGACTCTTCACTGACCTTGAAAGGCTAGGGCCAAAATGTTGGCTGATCTTGCAGCCCTTTCATTTCTCCAATTTTTGATCTGCAAACTTAGGTTGTTAACCATCCAGAAGAGAAGCTCATTGTTACCCTGCAAAATATGCAATTCAGTTTATCCTAACTATCTGACTAAATTCTTTTTAGTTGTTGTTATACCTTTCTATTTCTACTACTTTTTTTGATTTCTTATCTTAGGGAGACTATATAATATTTGCACACGTGTGTCTGGTTTATTTCACTTCTGAGTATATGCTCAAGTGGCATCCACTTCAATATAAATGCTTCAAGCTTATCATTCCTTATAGCTGAGTAGTACTCCATTATATAGAAATACCACATTTTTTTTTAACCATTCCTCATGTGACAGACATCTTGGTTGTTTCCAAGATTTTGCTATCACAAATTGTGCTGCTATAAACATAGGTACACATATATCACTATGATATAATCTTTTCATTTCCTCTTGGAAAATTCCCAGTAGGGGGATTGCCGGCTTGAATGGGATTTCCAGTCCTACTTTTGTGAGGAGTCTCCACACTGACCTCCACAATGGTTGCACCAGTCTACATTCCCACCAGCAGTGGAGAAGTGTTCCTTTTCCCCCACATCCTCTCCAACATTTGCTGTTTGTTTATTTCTTTATGATAGACATTCTGGATTGAGATGGTATCTCAGTGTTGTTTTAATTTGCATTTCACGGAAGGCTAGTGATGTGGAGCACTTTTTCATATATTTATTCGATTCTTTAATTTCATCCTCTGAGAAGTGTGTGTTCATCTCAGATGCCCATTTTTTGATCTTTAAATTTGAGGGTCTTAATATATCTTAGTTCTTTATAAATTCGAGGAAGGAGACCTTTGTCTGAGTGCTTATTATTTAAGATTTTTTTCAACATTTGTGGGTTGTCTTTTCACTTTGTTGATAATTTCTTTGGATGTGCAGAAACTTCACAAGAAGTGTTCATCCCAGTTGTTCTTTCAAGTTTCCTGTGCGAATGCATGTTTGTTCATGGACTTTTGCCTACCTCTATGTCTTCAAGAGTTCTTCCTACTTTCTCTTCCAGGAGATTGAGTATTTCTGTTTGAATGTTTATATCTTTAATCCATTTTGACTTTATCTTAATGCTTGGTGATAGAGCTGGGTCAAGTTTTAGTTTTCGGCATGTAGAAAGCCAGTTTTCCCAGCACCATTTGTTAAAGAAGCTATCTTTCTTCCAGTAAGTATGTTTGGGCTCTTTGTCGAAGATCACATGGCTCAGTGTGTTAGTAGAGGCCTCTGCATCTTCTAATCTACTCCATTGATCCTCACATCTATTTTGTTGCTAATACCATGTTGATTTTATCAGAGTGACTTGTAGTATAACTTTAAGTCAGGAATTGTAATGTCCAGGATTGCTTTTGCTATTCTAGGACTTTTCTGGTTGCAAATAAATTTTAGGAATGATTTCTCTAGGTCTGGGAGGTACGTTGGTGGCAGTTTGATAGAGATTGCATTAAATCTGTACAACAATTTTGGGATTATGGCCATCTTCATGATGTTGATTCTTCCTATCCAGGAGAAGGGAATATCTTTCCATTTTCTGAAATCCTCTATAATCTCTTTTATTAGGGCGCTGTAATTTTCGGTGAAAAGATCTTTGACTTCTTTGGTTAAGTGAATTCCAAAGTATTTCATTTTCCACAGTGCTATTGTAAAAGGTATTGTTTCTATAGTTTCCCTCTCAGTGTGTTTGTTATCTGTATAGAGGAATGCTATTTACTTTTTGAGTGTTTACTTTGTATCCTGCTGTGCTACTGAATTTCTGTATCAATTCTAGTAGCTTCTTGGTAGAGATTTTGAGTCTTCCAAGTAAAGTGTCAGGTCATCTGCTAATAGTGATAATTTAACTTCTTCTTTACCTATTCTTATTCCTTTTATTTCTGCCTCTTGCTTAATGTCTGTAACTAATATTTCCAAAACTATATTGAATAGGAGGGGTGATAGAGGACATCATTATCTTGTACCAGATCTAAGAGTAAATGATTTCAGTTTTTCCCCATTTAGAATTATATTAGCAGTTGGGTTTTCATAGATGGCTTTTATCAAACTGAGGTACAGGCCACCTGTTCCAAAGATATTTTTTTAATTTCTTGTTTAATTTCATCTGTGACCCATTGATTGCTGAATAAGGTGTTGTTTAATTTCCATGTATTTATCAGGTTTTTCTGGTTTCTTTTGTCATTTATTTCCAGTTTCATTGCACTGTGGTTGGATAATAGGCATGGGATAATTTCTGTTTTCTTGTACATACTTAAGCATGGCCTATGGAATAGTATGTAGTCTATTTTAGAAAATGACAGGTGTGCAGCTGAAAAAAAATGTGTATTCATCTATGGTTGGGTGGAACACTCTGTAAATGTCCACCAGGTCCATTTGTTCCAAGCTCTGGTTCAGTTCTGCTACTTCCTTGCTAATTTTTTGTCTGGTTGACCTATCTTTTTGAGATACGGGGGTGTTAAGGTCTCCTGTTAAGATTGTGATTTTAGATATTAGATTTTTCATGTCCATTAAGATTTATCTTACACAGCTGGGTGCCCCTGTGTTTGCTGCATAGATATTTATGAATGTTATCTCTTCCTCTTGAATTTATCCCCTAACTAATATCTAGTGGCCTTCTTTGTTTTGTTTGATCATTCTTGGCTTGAAGTTGAGATTGTTTGAGAATAGAATTGCTACTCCTGTTATTTTCTGAGGTGCTGGGGCATGTAGTATTGTTTTACATCCTTTGACTTTAAGCCTATGATTGTCTTTTTACATTAAGTATGTTTCTTGCATACAGCATATTGTTGGATTTTGATTGCTAATCCACTGTGCCAGTCTATTTCTCTTTATTGGTGAAGTGAGTCCATTTACATTGATGGTTATAATTGAAATGTGCTGACTTATGAGTGTCGTTATTTACCTGCTATTGTTTACTCCTTTTTGTCCTGTGTTTAGTTTTTTGCCCTATTTAATGGGTTCCTTCTGTTCTCATTCATGGGGTTCTGGTCTTTGTGGTCCCTCTCTAGAAGATCTTTCAGTAGCCTGTGTAAGGATGGCTTTGTCATCATGAAATTCTTTAGTTGTTCTTTGTCATGGAAGTATTAAGTTAGAGATTATTCTGTTATGCCTGGCCTGGATCTAGCTATTGTGTTCAGCTCCTCTTTCTGCATCCCTTCTGGCACAACTGTGATCCTGTGGTTCCCCTCTGCTGTGCCCCTTGCCCTGAGAGCACCTTGGGGCTCTAAAGCTCTCCCACACAATCACTGGGCCATGCTGGGCTGGATTAGGGGCTGAAAGAGTCACAAAACTTCTCATTCACTTGGCACGCTTGTGGTCAGGGGCTGCTGATGCTGTGGCACATGGGGAAGAGGAAACTTCTCCCACACACTCCCAGGGCAGGCTCGGGTGGATCAAGAACTGGAAGAGTCACAATAGTTCTCACTTGATTGGCTCACTCTGGGGCAGGGGCTCTGGGGAGTTGCAGGGCAGGTCGGGCTGGGGTGGATCGTGCTCTGAGGTCTTGGGAGCAGGGACTCAGGAAGAGAAGGAAAAAATCTTGGGACACACACAAAACAGGATTCTCTGACACAGAAAAGATACCTAAAGAACAGACTCTTTACAAAAAGTGTCTGATTGTAGTGATATAGCTACCTACTGTCAGACTTTCACAAAGAGTATCACAGAAATCAAAATAAAAAGTTCTCTATGAAATAGAAAATGACAAAACAAAGGAGCAAAAGGCAATCTCAGTCCCTGACTCCACCCAGAACAAATCCAAGAAACAATAGCATAGAAGAAATTGGAGGTCACATACTTGAAATTTCTGATAGCAGCTACTGAAGTAAACAAACAGCTGCTAAGGGGTATACAGGAAATCAGATCTCGCATAAAAAAGAAATAATAACTATAATGAAAGAATTACTAAGCATTTCTAAAGAAGACATTTACAAAAAAAATAGAAGAGAATAGAATATTTTATAATACATAAATCTTGGAATCAACTCAAATATCCATCCACGGAGGAATGGATAAAAAAGATACAGTATTTTTACACAATGAAGGATACTCATCTATAGAAAAGATAAATTTGAAGCTTTTTTAGATAAATGAAAGTAGTTAGAAATTATACTGGTAAGTAAAATAAATCACATCCACACGTGCAAACAACACACTGTCTTGCTAGTTTGAGAACCTGAAGAAGTAATGAAAACACAAAAGGTACAGCAGATAATATGAAAGGGAAATAAATTGTTCATTGGGAAAGAAAAACTGATATGAGGAGAAGAACCAATTAAAGAAGGAAAAACTATTTTTTATGTATATATGTAGAATAGTTTGGAAAATTGTATTGTTGATTTCTCATAGTCTTTAGAAAGGAGTAGCTAATGCTTATTTTTTTTAACCTTGATTTTCTTTTTTTTGCTTTCTCTTTTGATTTTCTTATGATACATTTTGTGGAACTGGGGATTGAACTCAAGCACTTGGGCTTGCCAAGGAAGTGCTTATTCTATTGAGGCCCTGTTTTTCTGTTCTTTAAACTAATCTTGCTCACTTACATCTGGTCCTCTGAACAACAAATTTGAAGACAATCTCATGTAATACAGAAACAATTGTTGAATTGCTATTATTTCATTTAGCGAAATCTTGTGTCATTTCTGGAGCTATTTTTTCTATCACTATTTTGTATTCTTTAAAGATAAAGAAGAGTGCAGTGGGCAAGGTTTAATCCTAGGCATGCAGGCTCCACCCATGGTGCATGCTGAGATATCAATTGAGACAGGTTGTGGTGACTCGTGCCTATAATCCCAGCACTTGGGAGGCTGAAAACAGGAGAATTGCTACAAGTCTGATCTACGTAGTGAGACCTTGTAAATCTCTTGTAAATACAGGAAAAAAATAAAGAAATAAACTTTTAACAGACTTACAACAAAAAGAAAACATAAAAGAAAAATTATGGAAACCTTGTATGAGCAACATAGGAAAGAAATAGAACACCTAAAGCTATTCTGCACGTACACAAAATGTATTTTCCCCTTTCATTGCTTCTTTTCCTCATCCCAGTTTTTCCTTCCTATGAACAATTTCTTTCCCTTTCACAGTAACTGTTTGATTTTTTAGACTTTGATTCCTCTTTCCGGTTCTCACATTAATGAGATAATACAATGTTGTACATGTGGATCTGATTTACTTCACTTACCAATATAGTCTCTAGTGCTTCTACTTGTCTACCAAAGCCTCGAATTTATCTTCTTTTTGAGAGTCAAAGAGATGTACAGGGAATTAAAAACTCCATGATAAAATGGTAAAACTATTCGAGCAAAAGTGACCTTGAAATAATGGTTTCAGCTAGTGACCAAGAAAGGAAAAATCTCTTTAAAAAAAGAACACTGAAATAATAATTGAACAACTGCAAGATGATGAAAAGATAAATAGTATAAGACAAATAGACATCAATGAAAAAGGAGACAAAATGACACAAAAAGAATATGAGCAGAAGTAATAGAAGAAAATGTCCCAAGTGTGGGGAAGCAATCTGACACTTAGATTGCCAAGACTTAGGGAAGTTTAAATAATATCAAAACCAAAATAATTATGAAACCCAGACATGCAATAATCAAGATCCCACAAATTCATCAAAAGAACAACATACTAAAATGATTAGAGGAAAAAAATCACATTTAAAGGAAAACCCCTCCAAATAACAGCATAATTCATAGCACAAACCATCAAGTCAAGGAGATTATGGAGCAAAGTATTTCATGAGAAAAAAAAATAAGTAAAGACCCAGACATATATAGCCAAAAATTGTTCCTTCAAATTTAATGGAGAAGGTCTGTCCAGATAGCTCAGCAGATTAAAATGCCTTCTTTGGCAGATGCAGGGACCAGGGCTCAACTCCTGGTATGGCATACTGGCCCTGCCTCCATGACATACTGAGATGGAGATTGATACTGGGTGTGGGGGCACACACCTGTATCCTAGCACTTGGAAGGCTGAAAACAGGAGGATCACTATGAGTCCAATCTGTGTAGTAAGACCCTATAGACCCTGTACTAAACATAAAAGAAACGAAGTAAACTACTTCTATAACAATAAAAGTTAAACACATTCATGATGACCAAACCAAAACGGCACAGAGTACTAAAAGATATTCTACAAAGGGATAAAAATGAACACAACTCCAAGAATAACGAAAAGAACCCATAAAAGAGGGTAAACAAACACTGGAGGAGCAGGAAACAAAAAGTAGGAAAATATATGTGGAGCAAACGTACAAGTCTGGGTGTGATGGTGCATGCCTATAATCCCAGTGCTGGAGAGGCTGAAAACAGGAAGACCACTGAGAATCTGAGCTTCATAGTAAGACCCTGTACCAAATACATAAAAATAAAAGAAGAAAACAGTAAAGAAACATGCTTGCAAAAGTAGGAAAATAACATGACAAACATAAGCCAATACATATCAATTATAACCACAAATGAAGGGCCAGGGAGATGGCTCTTAGAGTAAGTGATTGCCTGGCAAGTGCAAGGGCCTGAGTTCAATCCCTGGTTCCACCAAAGGAAAACAAGAAAAAAAAAAAAAAAACCACAAATATAAATAGGCTCAATTCACCAATTAAAGGAAATAATAGATTGGCAGAGTGAATCAAGAAACAAAATTCAAATATGTGATGTATATACAAAACACATTTAACTCAAAAAGGTAGTCATTGCCTGAAAGTCAAAGGATGAAAAAGAATACTACAGTTACAAGAACTCAGAAAAAATTGAGGGGTAGCTCTTCCATTTACAGACAATCTGAACTTCCAACCAAGAATGATCCTATGAGATAAAGGTCAGTACATAATAGTTTTGACAAAAAATTCAGGAGAATGATACAAGAGTCATAAATATGTATGCACCAAATCTCGTAACGCCTACCTATGTAAGACACATTTTAAAGGACATGAACAATTTATTAACCAATAACACAGTCTTAACAGGGATTCTTAACACTCCCTTATCTGAAAAAGATACATCAAGTGGATGAAAAAGTTAGCAAAGAGGTAGCAGAACTGAACCAAACCTTTGAACAAATGGACTCAGTGAAAATTTTCAGGATGCTTCATCCAGCAATATCTGAATGCACATTCTATTGAGGTGCACATGGGGGACATTCTCTAACATACACCACATATTAGTCCATAGAGCCTGACTAAGTAAATGAGAGAAAACAGGAATTGCCTCATGCATATTAGCTGCAACACCATGCAATGAAAATGCAAATTAATGAAAACAAACAGAAAAACCCATAAACACATGTAAATTAAATAACACCCTTCTCTGAAAACAATGGGTTACTGAAGAATTAAAGTAACATCTACAAGCCAACAAAAATTCAAGCACAATTTACTGGAATTTGAGGGATGGAAAGAAAGTAGTTCTCAGAAGGAATTTTAGAGTGGTGAACTCATGCATTAGGAAAGCAGAGTGAGAACAAATAAATACCCTGATGCTGAACCTCAAGCTTCTAAAAAAAGAAGCACAAACCAAGCCAAAAGCCCAAAGACAGGAAGAAATTATAAAGATTAGAGCAGAAATTAATGTAATTGAGAGAAAGAAAACAATACAATGGTATAATGATTCTAGCAGCTGATTCTTTGAGAGGCAAAATAAAGTTGGTAAACTCCTAGACAACTTCATCAAAGATATGAAAGATAAAACACAACTCCAACCAATAATGAATGAAAATTACTACAGATCCTGTGGAACTTTAGAAGATCATCAGTTGTTACTTTGAAAATCTTTGCTCTCACAGAATCAAACACACAGAAGAAATGGACAAATAGCTGGATAGATACAAATTATCAAAACTGAAGCAAGAAGATATAAAAATAGTGAATAATAAAATATCAACCAACGAAATTGAAAATGTAATAAGAAACCACAAAAACAAGACAAATTCCTGGGCCAGGGGGATGGCTCAGTAGAATAAACACTTGCCTAACAATTATAAGGGCCTGAGTTCAATCCCTGGTTCTGCCAAAAAAAAAAAAAAAAAAAAAAGAGAGAGATAGAGACAAATTCCTGATGGATTCACAACTGTAATCTACAAGAAATTTAGAGAAGAATCTAAATATAAATCTATTTCTTAATCCAAATAATCCTCAAATTTTTCAATGAAATTGAAAGAAAAACAATACTCCCAAAGTTATTTCTGGAAGTATTAAATTGATTGCAAAACCAGAGAGAGACTTAACCAAAAAAAGGGATTTTTTTTTCATTTTCATTTGTATTTATTTTTTATTTAAATTTTATTCATTTTAATGACAAAAAAGGATAAAATATCAATGAAACATTTTCAGATTCAGGTTAATAGAACAGTTACAGGCCAATCTCCCTCATGGACATAGATGCAAAATTCCTCAATAAATTACTAACAAATACAGTACAGCAAATCATCAAGATTATATACCATGACCAGGTAAGATTTATCCCAAGAATGCAAGGATGGTTCAATATATAGAGATCTATAAATATAATACATTATATCAATAGAGTCTAAAAACCCATAGGATCCTCTCAACAGACACAGAAAAGATTTGTGACAGTCTTTCACAGAGAGCAAACTGGTCATGTAATGGCCATGACTCATCCTGATGACTGACAATGACAAAAGATCTACAAGGTGCTTTGCATGCCTCCAGGATAAATCCTGAAAGAATTTGACTGACCTTATCAGATAGCAAAAGTTACATTTTTAGATATATAGATCTTGCTTTAACTTGGTCTTAACCACCTAGCAGAACAGTGTAATCACAGGTATAAAAAATAAAGTTATATTAATATGCTGAACTGTAAAAGGCTCAAATCAACAACTTCTGACAATTTCCAGATGTACTGATAATTTACTACTATTATGGATTATTAGTCTACATTGTGTTATTTTGCTGAATTCAGTACCTACAGTCTTTGGACTGGCATCAAGGATGAAAAGTTTCCATTAAAGACTTCTGCAGATACAGCTTCTTTAACTGCAATGGAGCACACATCTTTTGACAAAACAAAACAAAAGGTGAAAGCCTGCCAAATAGCTCAGCATAGGCAGACACAGGGACAGGGGTTTCCATCCCTGGGCCTGCCATACTTGCCTTGCCCTAAGGGCATGCTGAGTCAAGGACTGAGACCAGGTGTGGTGATGCATGCCTATAATCCCAGCACTTGGGAGGCTGTAAACAGGAGGATCAGTATGAGTCCAATCTACATAGTGACCCTGTAGACCCTGTAGTAAATACATTATTAAAAAATGGTGAATTTGTCGGGAGCCATTGAATCTAGGAAATCAATCAAATGTGTGGAAGTGGGACTAGACCTCAATGCCTAAAGCAAACAAGCTACCTCAGGCCTGAGGTAAACATCCCGTCTGGTTAAAGTCAGCCATTAGTAACTAGGAAACCTCGTGTCATATGTTGCTACCTTTGCAAAAGTATAAATAAAATGCCATCTTGTTGTGGAAAAATATACATATGTATGCACAAGATAGGATATGCAGCTGCTTTCTCTTAGTGCATTGAGAAGAAAGGTTTGTACTAATATTGTTCAGACAAGATATCATGTCTACATTTTGTCCTCTGAATACTACCATGAAGAGAGCAACATTCAATGTATTAATTTTTGTAACTGTCCTAATAATCTATTTTTAACCTGCTTCATTGCCATTTTATCTTTCTTTTTCTCATTAAAATGAATAATAATAATAAACTAGAATTAGAAGTCCCACTCAGGACTGGGGAAATGGCTCAGTAGAATAAGCACTTCCCTGGCAGGCACAAGGGTCTGAGTTCAATCCCAAGTTCTGAAAAAAAAAAAAAAAAAAAAAAAAAGGCCATTCAATCCAGCTATTCCCCTTGTGAGTATCTTTCCAAATGAAATGAAAACATCATACCACAGTGATACATGTGCACCCATGTTTATATCAACACAATTTATAGTAGCTAAAATCTTGGAACAATGAAAATGCCAATCTCCTAAGGAAAGGATAAAACAGATGTGGTATTCTTATACAATGGAGTATTACTCAGCTATTCAGAAAGCAACCCAAAGCCTTCATAGGTAAATGGATGCAACTAGCTGCTATACTCATAACTGAAATAAATCAGACCCACCTGTGTAAATATCTTATCATCTCTCTAGTGGAAGCACCTCCAAGAGTAAGTAAAATCTGAAAGGTATAATAGATATGGTAAGATGGAAACACACTGAACATAAGGAATAAATAATGAAAATGCATGAAGGGAGAATGGAGAAATAAAAGGAAGAGGGGAAATCATGCAAGTATATATACAGGATAGCTGAAATGATTGTGGTACTAATTTCCATCAGTTTTTTTTAGTAGCCAGTAGTGCTTAAAACTGTCAATTTAACTAACTCCATATTCTATCTGTAATCAGAGTAGCTACATCAAATACAGCGATGTGCAATATGAAAACCATGGTTGAATACTTGTCTTGTTCTTCAAAGTGTGTGCCATTTCTACTTTCTATCAATTATTATGTTCTCTTTAAATTTGAAAATAAACAGTGAAAAGTACAAGACAAAAGTGTAAGGTTTAATGAAACCAAGTGATAATATTTAAATATTTGATCAATTTTGTATCCCTGTAGCTATAAAGGCTTCAGGTTTCTTTCCTTATAGCTGAGTAACATTCCCTTATATAAAAGTGCCACATCTTTTTTTTATTCATTCCTTAGGTGATTTCGTAGGTAAATGGATGCAACTAGCTGCTATGCTCATAACTGAAATAAATCAGACCTACCTGTGTAAATATCTTATCATCTCTCTAGTGGAAGCACCTCCAAGAGTAAGTAAAATTAAAACATGTATTTTCATGTTTTAATTTTTTATTTTTTGATGGAACTAGGGATTGAACTCAGACCTTTGCACTTGCCAGGGAAGTGCTTATTCCACTGAGCCATCTCCCCGGTCCCTATTTTCATGGTTTTTAAGATTTGGATATGATTAATTTTTCTGCTATAAACATGACTGCACATGTATCACTATGATGTGATGTTTTGATTTCTTTCAGAAAGATACCCACAAGGGGAATAGCTGAGTTGAGTGGGACTTCTAATCCTAGTTTTTTGAGGTGTCTCCACACAGATTTCTATGCTGTTGTATCATTCTACTTTTCCACCAATAGTGGAAAAAGTTGTTTTTTCTTGTTGTTGTTTTTTCTTGTTGTTGTTTTTGTTTTTTTACCATGGCTCTCCAGCATTTGTTCTTAGTTGATTTCTTTATGACAGCCATTCTTTCTGGGGTGAGATGGTATGTCAATACTGTTTTAATTGGCATTTGTTGAATGACCAGGGCTGTGGAAAATATTTTTCCTGTATTTATTTTCCATTTGTTTTTCTTCCTGTCAGGAGTGTGTATTCATCCCAGAAGTCCATTTTTGAATTGGGTCTTTAAATTTTATTCAAATACTTAACATAACAACCATTGTTAATATTTTTATTGTTGTTTTGAAATTAGGTACCATGTGTATTGTTGTGTGTTACTCTGTTTCTCTGCTTTTCTTCCCATTCTTTAAAATAAAAACATGATAAAGCAAATAAGTCAGAAATTAAATAGGACTATACAGAGTAAAGAGTATACAACTTGTCCCAACTTGTGATGGTTTGCACTACAGCTTTTCATTTCTATGATGTTCGGAAATCTGTATCCATTCAGTAGAAATGAGCGGTACTTCAGATTTTGAATTTTGACCCTTTTGTGCTAGTGATCACTGCTATGCCATGTTAGGCAGTGGCAGTGAGTCGCTGCCCACACTCAGCCGCGTGACCAGGCAAGCGGGCCGCTGATCCCCTCGTATGGACTGTGTCGCTGTGTGCTCTTGATGCTGGGGAAGTTAAATGTCATCTACTTATTTTCATTTTAGGATTTTTCAACTGAAAGCACTTTGAACTTAAGATTAAGCCCATCATAAGCAGAGGAGTCTTTGCACAGATAATCTTTGTGCTGTTCTTTTCCCTTAAGTTTGAAATCATTTTCGACTAATACTACTAAAAAAAAAGAAATGTCTGATGGTAGCTTGAGCTTTGAATTCTAGCCTCTCAGCTGAGGGAACTGTTTAAGACAACTAATGTGCAGCATGCTGCCGGAACAATCTGAGATCCCTTCTTTCGTTTTCTTTAGTATCTCAGATGTTGCCTCGTGCTTGCTGCGTAGTGGGCACTTGTTTGAATGTGGCTCAACGTAGAATATAGAACATTTATAGACCATTTTATTTTGCTGGTCTTCAGCTGCTTGTTCTGTTATAAAAATCTTCTCCCATATTTCCCAAAGAGAAAGGCATCTAACAAAAATTGACCAAGGAAAAAGGAAACCTGTAAGGTTTGCAAAATTGAGGCAGAATTGCTTTCAGATGATCAGAGATATTTCCTGCACCTGCTTCTCACCATGTTTTAGGTATGATCATCCTTCTTAGTAAATTTGTTCTCTACCTGGTCCTTGAAGAAAGTTGAATATTACCAACTTCATATTTATGTATTTTCCAAATAATACAAAACCAAAGATAAAAAAGCAAACACTTCAAAGTCTGCATGCAGACTGCATTCTTAACAATCAGCCCATACTATCTCTATCTATCTATCTATCTATATTTATACTTGTCAGTTTCTGATAAGCTGTAGAACTAAAAATATTTGATCATTACTTACTTGGATTGGTCACATGGCATTTTTTTGTTTGTTTTTATTTTAACGAGAATAAAACATAAGGGAAAACATTAAAAGTGATACAGAATTTTAAAACAAGAGGATAGCAAGCCAACAATTGCTGTTTTCTTACATATTTTTATCTTTAAAGTGGTTGCTCAGATTACCAGATATATGCATGTAAAATTGGGCAAAAAATTAAGCATTAACTATTCCTTTCAATAAACCAATACAGACTAGTAGTACAATTACCTTAGCTATCTTGTATAATTGTGTGTGTGTGTGTGTGTGTATACCTCATATTTATCTCTCTTTATAGATAAGAGTAATATTCCTTTGTATAAAAAAGCCATGAGACCCAAGCCAAGTAAGTAATCATCAGATATTCTTGTTTTTCTTTTCTTGTCTTTTAAAAAACTATTCTTTCTATATTTTGTGGCAGGTTCAGCCTATCAGCCCACCCTCAGGGAGGGGTGGTGCTGGCGTGGCATGTGGCACTGGAGGATTGAACCACTGTCCCAGAGCTTGCCTAAGCAGGCTCTTTAAACCACTGAGCTATCTTGCCAGACCCCAAATAACTTTTTAAACCTAGAGATTCCAAGAATTTACATAAATGTGATCGATTCCTCAGCTGATGGACATTTGGATTGTTTCCAAGACAACTGTGATCTCATCTTATTGAAAAGCTTATACACATCAAAATAAATTCCCAATAGAGTGAAGAGAAAACCCATGAATTGTGAAAAGAATTTAGACAACTACCCCTCAGGCAAATGGCTTCTATCCAGAACATAGAAATAAATTTTTAAAAATCAGGGCCACAAAATTCAAACATTCAGTCCAAAATGAGCATGTGAGATATAATTTTCAGGTGAAGAAATACAAATGACAAATAAATATAAGAAAAAAATTTTAACATTATTGGTCATTTGAGAAAGGAAAACATCACTGAGATTCTATCTCACCTCCAAAAAGAACAGCTATGGTCAATAAATCAGCCAATAACCAATGCTGGAGTTCTGCAGAGAGAAAGAAACCCTTCTCTACCATTGGGAATGCTGAATGGTACAACCACTGAGGAAATCAGTGTGGGCATCAGTCATGAAAACTGGACTTAGAGATCCTATTCAACTCAGCTCTTTCCCTTCTATGTATTTTCCCAGAAAATTGAAAACATCATACCACAATGATATGTGAGCAACCACATTCATAGGAGTGCAATTTGTCACATGGCATTCTTGAGCCTATCTCTCTAGCTGCAATAGTAGAGCCTGCTGGTTAACCAACTCTCAGCTGATAAGCCAATGATAGAGCAAATCTCACTACTAACGTTGACAATGCAAGAGTTACCCCAAGATAAGCAATGTGTATGAATAGAATAGCATGTGTACACATGTATGTGTGGGAGGGGGTATGTGTGCATGTTCACATGTGTGTGTGTGTTGGTGAGAATGGAATCCAGGTCTTCACAAAAGAGCTATATCCCCAATACTTTTATTATTATTATTTCTTTTGAACCAGGGTCACAATATGCCATTAACTTGTCCACGCTGGACTCAAGTCTACAGTTTTCCCAACTCAGCCTCTAAGACTGTTGGTATTATAGACATGTGACACTACATCCAGCTAACGTTTCCTTATTTAAAGGAAATGAAAAGGTTTTAGTGAAAGAAAAACAATGACCTTCTATTGTATCTTTAATTCTACTTGTCTTTCCCTTCCAACAGAGATGCATATAATTAAGAATAAATTGGAAAGTCATTTCGAATCATTTTCAACTTATGTGGCATATTTTACTAGTGTAAAAAGAGCATTCTCATCAAACATGAGTAATTTGCAGAATATATTTAGAACAAAATAGCACTCCACATACCATTGCTTATACAATCTGGACATCATGCAAATTATATTGCTTTTTCTTTGCTGTCTTTGGCTGACTTTTCAGGCTATTTCAAACAAGAAATACAGATTTGCTTTAAGTAAATGTTCCATTTATAAAGCAATAATAGATGACAAACACTGCTTCAGAGTGTGTCAATTCATAAAGACATGTATCTGTGTACATATATGCACTTATACTACTAAAGGAACGGTATGGTAGCAAAAGATCATTGGAATAGCATAGTCCTTGTATCCATCTCATCATGAACTCATTGAAAATAAATTTTTGTGGCCGTTCCAGTCAACCTGCTGCTAATCAAAGATAGTTGTCTTACTGCATCAAACCCAAAATACAGACTTGTCCTCTGTCTCTTCCATTGAGCCACCCATGATGCCAGCCCCCTAACCACCCAGTGACCCTCCCACTTCTCTCACTACTCTAGAAGTCCTCAAATAGGTCAGAGATAGGAAGCAACTGTTTTGATGCTGAGAGCTCCCACTCTGTAGGATTAAATGTTCCCTCTTGATTTTGGGGGTCCTTTCTTTGTCACAACTTAGATTTCAATGAAGTCCCACTCTGGCAGTCCTACTATCTGCTCATCATTCTTATCTCTGATCGTGTAGGCTGATCGGGTTGCAGTCAAAGAGCTGGCAACATTAGGGGTGACCAAAGTGTTCCAGGGACTGAGGGCTGCCAGCAGGGGTGAGCCTTATAGTCAGGTGATAACCAGCAAAGAGATCAGCAGTGAATAGTGGCAGTCAGAGGAGACTGGCTGAGGTCTGAGGTGACCTGTGGAGACCACTAGGGAAGCTGCCGACACTGCCAAGGTTGAGGACCTGAGAGAGAAGGTTGAGAGCTGTCAAGAGCCATAACACTAAGATATTAAATTAAGGATCAAGAGCCACTGACACCCGGAGCCCCTAGCTGCAGGCAATAAGAGTATCTACTACTGATTCATGGCTGACATCTAAATTGGGTAAAAGAAGAACCCTATTTTGATTGGTGGACACAATCAGATAATAAAACAGATAAAGAATCGATGTGATTTTTTTTACATAGGAAAATTCAAAAATAGGGAATCAAAACAAGACTACCAGCAAGGGTGTTCAACAAAAGAGTGAATACAGGGCCAAGGAGATGCCTCAGTAGAATAAGTGATTCCCTGGCAAGCACAAGGGCCTGAGTTCAATCCCTGGTTCTGCCAAAAAAAAAAAAAAAAAAAAAAAAAAAAAAAAAAAAAAAAAAAAAAAAAAAAAAAAAAAAAAAAAAAAAAAAAAAAAAAAAAAAAAAAAAAAAAAAAAAAAAAAAAAAAAAAAAAAAAAAAAAAAAAAAAAAAAAAAAAAAAAAAAAAAA
>PVKA01026679.1:0-31442 GCA_004027165.1 Ctenomys sociabilis
ACGCATGCCTGTAATCCCAGCACTTGGGAGGCTGAGGCAGGAGGATTGTTGTGAGTTCGAGACCAGCCTGAGCTACAAAGTGAGTTAAGGCCAGCCTGAACCGCATAGTGAAACCCTGTCTCAAAAAGACAAATAAATAAATAAATAAATAAATAAATAAATAAATAAATAAAACAGGGCCTAGTAGCCCGGCCTTTGGTGTACCACTTAGCCTCTGATCATCTACTAAATGAAGAAGGAAGGAGGGTGACAAGAAGGAGGAGAAAGAGGAGGAGGAAAAATAACAAGTCCAACTCTCAAAGGCTTCCTTTCAGCTCCTTCCAAAGGGGTTCTCCTTGGAGCAAAGGTCAAGAGCAGTCTCTGGCCCTTTGGGCCACCTCTAGAGCATCCTGGCACCTGGCCAGCTGGTCTTTGAGTCCCTGCATTGTATCTCCCATAGTAGCCGAGGGCTTTTCTGCTGGGGCCAGGTTGTCTAGGATCGATCCATTTACCAAGATATTTTTAAACTGTTTAATTGGTGCTGAAATTGATGGTTCAGACTCAATTTGCGGATGCCAGACAACTCATGGTCACTGAGATATCCCTGCGCAGGGCGGGCTTTGAATACCCCCCTGGCAATCTCACCCTGCACAGAGCCCCACACATAAAATGTTTGATAGCTGGCAATTTAACCCATCCAACCAGAAAGAAATCATCATTAGGCAGCACACATGAGCCATCCACTAAGCAGATGTGTGTGGGAGAATTTGGGTCGCAATCGCCTACAGAAGGGCTGCCAGCAGTGGTGGCCCCAGAACATTTTTTCAGGCACTCAGAAGCACTTTACGCCTATTGTCTGCCATGCCAGGAATACAAGGTATTTGGAAGCACATTAGGAATCCAGCTATGGTAATCACCCATTTGGTGTCCTGGGTTTCAAACTAGTACCCTTCCCAATTATTTTTCAGTCCTACATTTTCACCATTCTTCTTTGGTGGCTACAGTATGCATAAGCCCTCAAAACATATTCAATGCCCCCGGCAATAAAAGCCCCTACTTTGAATCATCAATGTATGCAGTGTATGTAGAATTCTTTGTGTCTACATTGCAGGTTTGGAGTAGGATAGGTTAGGCTACATTGTCCACTGGAGTTTCAGAAGAAAATTTATCCTAAGAAAATGACCACCAAGGGTAGAAGATGCCAAGAGAGCTAAGGAAGAGGTGAGCAAATCTTGAGCTGCACCAGGTGCAGGTTTTTTAAAGACCTCCCAATAGAACACAGCTGAAAGATAGGAGCATTTCAACACCTCAAGGCAGGAGGAAGGAGTTTGTATGCTAAGCTGGTCAAGGTGACCCACAGCCATCCAGAATATACCTGAGCTTTCTCAGAAAAAAAAAAAATTGTTAGATATCCAGTTAAGCAACCGGACTTCCATCTGGCATGACGTGCTCAGTATATTTTAATGACTTCACTGATCTACTGGTGTCTGGGACATGTACCAGGGTCACCTGGCAGGAAAGATAGTGGGTATAACCAAGAGGGCTGCAGTAATGTCAAGCTGGGTCCCAAAAATGACAAATTAACAAGCTCCTCTCAGTGCCCCCAGTACCTTTCAGGACACCCTCATGCAACCTGTTTTACCAAAGCATCGAGGCAATGGCTCTTGCTTTGAAATTCCATCTGACCTGGGCTTCAGTCCCCAGTCCTTCACTGAGCTTTCTCTTCCCCACGCATTTCATCCCCCTGTCTCCTCAGCTGGTGGCCTGGCTAGTCCCTAAGGATCCTTGCCCACTGAGCTCTGCCTCGACTAATGCCAGAAGTACAGCTGCTGGACCCTGCTTTGTCAGAGAATCAACCCCAGTGGGGGAATCTTCCTAGCAACAGGCAAAGTCAGACTGCTCAGCCACCCACAAAGGGGTGAAGTGTTGGGTTCAGCACCCCTCCCACAGCACAGCTGCACCCCCGCATGCTGCACCCCACTGCACTCACCCCCGGCCCTATTCTAGCTGCCACAGATGACCTCAACTCCCGTTTCATGTGGAAGAGCTTTCTCCTTCATCCGTCTCCACCCTGACCCTTCCCCACCTCCTGATCTCTCCCTCCCCCTCTTTGTGTTTCATTTCCTTTCCCGTGTGGCTTCTAGCTAAGATGTTTGCGTTGTTCAGCTGACTAGTGCAGGGCCCAACTCCAGTCTCAGCTCTCTACAGGTTCTAGAGTAACAGCTAGATAATCAGTCCACAACAAAGCTGTTGGCAGTAGAAAAGCAAGCTTCTAGGCGAAAGGTAAGGGGTTCCCCACATCTGTATCCTGCCATCAAGACCTGAAATTCTGGGGCGGGGAGATGGCTCAGTAGAATAAGTGCTTGCCTGGCAAGTGCAAGGGCCTGAGTTCAATCTCTGTTCCACAAAAAAAAAAAAAAGCCCTGGAACTTTACAGGGTGCAGGCCCCAACCCACACTGGGAGTTGGTGATACGCAGATGCCATTTTTGTCACTGTTGTGTATCTGTCAGCCAGATTACTATTCTGGCTTTTCTACACAGCTTTTGATTTAGCTCTTAATTGTCGGAAATGCTGTTCTGCTGACTTGTGATGATTTAAATTTTTCTTTCCTTTCCTGATTTTTTCATTACCTATCCCTCTCAATTGAAGCTTCACTTTCCTTTTTAAATATTTTCCTCCTAATCCTCTTTGTCAAAGCATTAACACTCAAAAAACCATTCTTAATTCCTTAATCTTATACTTCAGCTTCAAACCCATCTATGTTTATGTTTTAACATTTTTTTGCCTGTGGGTTTCAGTCTGTTATCCTCCTAATCTTCTTTCTCTTTCACTTTTATGTATTTAACCTTTTACCTTGTTAGTGTATATTATTTTCTCCTTTATTATAAATCTTACCTTGTCATTACTTTTTAATGCATAATTTGTATTTTACTCTTAAATTTGACTTATAACTCCCTAATTTTATTCTTTAAGTTTAATCTGATTTTAGCTTAATTTTCTATCCCTCCCATTTTTCTTTTATCAATTCCACTCTTCTACTTTTCATCTTGCGATTTAATTATTTTATCTCTCATTCTTATTTTACATCTAACTTCTTTTTCTCCACTGTGCTTTGCTCTCTCATTGTAACATTTATTCTACACTTTTTCTTTTAACCTTCCCTCACAAGTCTCAAAACTTTATTTTTCTTTTCTTTTTTTTTTTTTCCTCTTTGGGACTAGCAATTGAACTCAGGACCTTGCGCTTACCAGGCAGGGGCTGTGCCACTGAGCTATATCGCTGGGCCTCAAAACTTTATTTTTAGTATTCTCTTCTACTGTGCTTTTTATTTTGCTTACCTTTTCTGTCCTTCCTTTCTTCTCCTACTTTATTTTTTAACTGAATTATATTAACAATGGCTAGCAAGACTAATAGAAATGCCACTTCCTCCAGTAGATCCCAGGAGGCTTCTCTCTCAGAGTTCTCCCTCGGGCCCCACATCTCCTAGGGTGGAGGCTCCTCCAGCCTTTGGGTTTTTTTGTCATAAATTTTGCTTTATTTTATTTTAAAGAGTAAAGACAAAAAAAAAGCAAATTGTCGAATCTGTTGTTCAGATTATCAGACATAGGTTTGCAAGATTGGACAAATAACGACATTAATGCTTGATTTTAATTAACTTTAATATTTTTCTTGACTTCTATTTATTTTTTTATTTTACTGAGAAACAAATAGCAATAGGATAGTTTCAAAACTGATTAATAGGACAGTTTCAATAATTAATACCTTGTACATTGTTATCTTCTTAGTGGTTATCCATATCACAAGATACAGACAGGATATCCTGTCCAAACACTATTAGTAGAAATCTTTCTTCTCATTGATTTAAGCAAAAGTAGGTGTATATCTATCCTAACTATACTGTATATACAGATACAGAATGGACCTTCCTTTGTATCCCCTTCTTTTGTTTAGTCCTGTCAGATATGGGTATTCCATTGGTATCTAAATACTATAGGTATATGAATTCAGCAAAACAATCCAATACAGTCCAGCAGTCCACAATACTAGTGAGTTATGCACAGAAGTTGTTTGCTTGAGTCTTTCACAGCTCAGCATATTAGTATGACTTTATTTTACATATCTTGTTTTTATATTTTCTGCTCAATGGTTAAGACCAAGATAAAGCAAGACCTATATAACAAGAAATGTATCTTTTGTATCTAATAAAGTCAGTCAAGTCCCCTCAGGATTTATCCTATAACCGTGTACTCCACTTCACAGATCTTTTGTCAGCGTCAGCCATGTGGATGAGTCACAGCCATTGCTTGACCAATTTGCTCTCTGTGGAAGCCTGAGAGAAAGTTTTCTCTCCATGTGACTCTCCTTAGGCACACTATACATCATCAATAGCATTCCTCTGTGGCTCCATAATCTCCTTGATCAGCAAATTTGGGGCACAATTGAGTTACATGATGTTACAGTACAGGTTCTCCTATGTCCTTGCAGGTACTTTTAAGTGTCCTAAGGCCCCTCAGATCCAGGATCAGTCTCCTACATGACCACAGGCAAGATTCTCGTGCTCTCCAGACTTCATTTTGTCACCTGTGTGCTCAGTAGCTAGCACACAATCCGTACCCAGCAGCAAATCAAGAGACAGCCTGGGAAAGCACTACAGCATCTAATAAGCGAAATACAAGACTACCTGAATGCACTGGATTTTCCAAAGTCAAAGGCAACAGTAGCTTCCATCTGACCTGCTCTGCTGCAAAGAGAGCAGCTACTCCACTCTCATGAGGCAGACAAAGCCTGGGTCTCCACCTGGTTGGATCCAGGCTGCCCTGCTATTGCCTGACCAATAACATGCAGCAATCATGACTGTGCATGTTCTACCACAGCCTTTCACAGTCCTGGATGCAGCTTCTACAAAGTGCTGCTACTCTGAGGTCAACACACTATGGTACAAGGAGAGGCCCTGGGGTGACAGCCAGGTACAGACCGCAAGGCCAGGAACCCAGGGTGCCAGCCACACACCTGAAGAAGCCCTCTCAGCTGACACTCAGGTGAGTTCTTCCTGAATTCCTGCCCCCGATGGTTGCAAGCAGCATAAAGTGACTTTTAACTCACTAAGTCTGGGGCTGATACAGTGATAGACAACTGAGATTCAGTGGAAGCTCTTTCACTGGGAATCAAACCCAGGACTTTGTGCCAGCCAGGCAGATGCTGTGACGCTGAGCTATATCCCAGCCCAGAAGTCCTTTACCAACTGCCTCTCCCTGGGTCCTGGGAAGATGAGGAGCATCAAATTACACAGTGTCCCTGATGTTCAGCACCAACCTCTGGTGCACAAAGGCCATGCTTGACACTTCCTTAGCCTCACCCTCAATAATCCCTAAATTCTGAAGAGGACATTTTCTTATAAAGCTTATTTGTTAGGATATGTATTCACTCATGTCGAATTTTTCCCCTAACCAGTATATAGTGGCCTTCTTTATCTCATTAGATCCTTCTTGGTTAGAAGTTGAGACTGTCTGAGAACAGAATTGCTACCCCTGCTTTTTTTTTTCTGAGGTGCTGGGGCATGTAGTATTGTTTTCCATCCTTTGGTTTTCAGCCTATGAATGTCTTTATGAGTTAAGTATGTTTCTTATATACAGCATATTATTGGATTTTGTTTCCTAATCCACTGTGCCAGTCTATTTCTCTTAATTGGTGAATTGAGTCCATTTACAGTAATGGTTATAACTGAGATGTGTTGACTTATGATTGACATGTTATTTACCTGCTGTTGTTTACTCCTTTTTGTCCTGTGTTTAATTGTTTGCCCTATTTAGTGGGTTCCTTCTGTTCTTTTTGGTGGAGTTCTGGTCATTGGCGTCCCTCTCTAGAACATCTTTCTGTAGTCTGTGTAGTGATGGCTTTGTTATCATGAAACGCTTTAGTTGTTCTTTCTCATGGAAATATTTCATTTCTCCATCAAAGTTGAAAGAGAGTCTGGCAGGGTATAGTACCCTGGGCTGGAATTTGTTTTACATAGAGAACTTGAAGTTCTCTGCTCCATGCTCTTCTTGCCTTCATGGTTTGTGAAGAGAAATTGGACATAATTCTGATGTGTCTTCTTTTGAATGTGATCTGCTTCTTTTCTCTAGAGGCTTTCAGTATATTATTCTTGTGCTAGCTTTCTGGGATCTTGACTATTATGTGTCTTGGTGTGTTTTTAATTGGGTAGAAGTTATTTGACATTCTGTATGCTTCCGTTACCTGAATGTCAGATTGTTTCCTCATATTTGGGAAGTTTTCTACTATGACTTCTGCCCATATTCTTTTTATATCCTTTGTATTGACTCCATCCTTCTTGTTGATGCCTATTAATCTCACATTGTTCATCTTTGCATCATCTTGCAGGTGATGAATTATTTTTTCCTGCATCCTAGTTGTTTTTAAGAAATCCTTTCTTACCTTTTCACTAGCTGCACCAGCATCTTCAAGATCTGAAACTTTGTCTTCACTTTCACTCAAACAGTTTTGCAGGCTTGCAGTTGAGATTTTAAGTTCATCCATATCTCTTTGACTCTGCTTCATGTGATCTATTTCTTTCCTATATTGCTCATTCTAGGAATCCATCATCTTTCTAATCTCCTATATTTTTTTATCAATGTCTTCTTTAAAAGCAGTTATTAATTCTTTTACTGCAGAGTTTTGTTTTTTTTTTTTTGTTTGTTTGTTTGTTTGTTTTTTGTCAGATTGGGTTTCCTCCATATGTTTCTGTATTTGATTCTTTAGTTCAGATACTATGAATTCAGAGAGTTCTTTTTTTTATTTCAGAAATTAATTCTGCTCTGATTTCCTCTCTACCTTTCTGCTGTTGTTTCTTCACTTCTGACATTATTAATTCATACATTTCAGCTGAGCTAGCGTCCTCTGCACTTGCTCTGGGTGGGCTCAAGGCCTGAGATTGCATTTTGCTCCTTGTCTTTATCATTTCATATAACAGTGACCTCTGACCTTTGGTGTAGAGCTTTGGTGCAGTTATACCCTTAGCACCTACTGAAATTCAGGTGCAGCTCTATTGAGTTTGAATTTATCCAGTTATGCCTGGCTTGGGTATAGCTATTGTGTTTAGCTCCTTTCTTCTGCAGCCCTTGGAAGTGAACCTGTTGTGCCCCTCTGCTATGTGCAGAAGCTCTCCCACACACTAGCCAGGCCTGGGATTGGGATGGATCCAGGGGTCTCGGGAGCATCACAGAAGTTCTCACTCACTGGACAGGCTTGGGGATGGGGGTTCCGGAGTGTTGGGGGGTCCCAAGGGTGCACTAGAGGGTCTCACTCACAAAGTGTGCCTGAGTTTTGGTCCGGAGAGGTCCCACAGGTGCAGGAAAGCTGGAAGCTCTCCCACACACTCGCTGGGCCTGGGCTGGATGTGGCATGCAGGGTGGGTTGTGCTGGCTCTGGAGGGGTAGGGGAGGTCTGCAGAATGCAGGGAAATTTCTCTCGCACGTGGCTGGCCTGGGCTTGGGCGGGCAGGTTCAGGACAGAGCAGAAGCTCTCCCACACACTTGAGAGGTCTGGGGTTGGGTAGATCTGGAGTGGTCCTGAGAGTGTGGCAGTGGAAGTTGTCACTTACAGGGTGACCTATGCTGGTTCTGGAGGGTCAGGGGAGGTTCAGAGGACATGGGGAAGGTCTATCTCATGCAGCGGGCCTGTTCTTGGTCCAGCGATCCCAGGAGAGAGCAGAAGCTTTCCTACACACTCATGGGGGTCTGGTGATGGGTGGATCTGTATGTATTCGTTCATTCTGTACACAGGCACAGAGTAGTCACAGTGTCCAGCACGGTCCAGATGCTGGAGCTGTAAACACCTCCAGCAAGGTCCTGCTCTTCAGAGCTGGTGGAGATCCATCTCTTCACCCCACAAGAACTGCTCTTCTGCCTTCTCAGCAACCTGGAGGTTGAATTGAGGGGCTGTACCTCTGACAGCCTCCCACTCTGACTTTCTCACTCAACTACAGAGAGATTACTGAATAGGAACATAATTCTTTCAGGAAACACTGAAAGGCACCGGAAAACCCAATGGCACGGGTCAGCAAGACAGCTCAGCAGTCTAAAGCACCTCCTTAGGCAAACTTAGGCAAACACAGGGACTGTGGTTCAATCCCCAGCACCACACGCCACACCAGCACCCCACCCCAGGGAAGGCTGAACTGCCCCCCCCAAAAAAAATAAAATAAAATAAAATAAAATAAAATAAAATAAAACAACGGCAGAAAGAGAAAAAGTTCAGGAGCTTGTGCCCTGGCTCCCTCCCAGGCTCCACACAGCCAACAGCTGTGCTCTTTGGCCTAAGCCTGCCCCATACAGGATTTTTCTCCTCTTCTACACATCTCCAGCTTGGCCCAGGATCTCCCAAGACTGTGTCCTCCTCTTGGCCATGAAGATAGATGATATGAATGCCCTCTTAATTTGGGGGGACCTCATGCTTCCCCATCCCTCTTTGATGCCCTGGCCCTGGACTTACCTCTGTTGGTCACCTCTGGTAAGTCCTCAGTGGTTTCATCACTTTGAAGCACTGCCTGTCCTGGCCATGGTCCACTCTTGGTCCAAACACTCAACCCCATTAAGATCTTTATAAAGAAAATATTTCTAAGTCAAGTTTGGAAAATGTAGTCAGCTTGTCCACTAAAGACTTCAATAACTACTGACCACTCAGTTACCAACTTTATCACAACTCTGAAAAATAGCATTCCCAGAAGTAGATAAACAAATCAAATCATTATTGATTATGCATAAATACTCTGACCTTATGCAGTGAGAAGGGGCTGCCTAGAGTTCTGTACTGGAAAGAATTGTGAAAATGCCTGGGCTCTGGAGTAATGGTTTCTGTAATCAATTAGTAATGTCTGCAAAGGGCAGGAAGTAGCAACATTGAAAACACCTGTGTGCTCTTTCAGGCTATGGTTTTATATCATTGTATGCTACTGGCATCTTGCATAAAGTCTGTTCTGAAACGTAATGAATGCATGAATGACTGCAATGACTCTTGTACTTTGTGCAAATCTATTTCCCTGAGTCAAGAGATTTTTTTTTTCAAGTCATCTAGAAGATCAAGGCAATGGGGCTGAGTGAAGTGTGTGACTTCTTAAAGCCATCACTACAAAATCTGAATCAAGCGAAACTTCATCTCTGCGGACTTCATATAGTCATTAAATCTGTATTTCTTTGACTATGGAAGCAGTGGTGACATTTTTAAACTTCCTTCCGCATCAGAACTCTTTAAGTTAAATCTCACACAAAGCCCTCCATAGATTGAAGTACAGCTAATGTCATCAAAGAGAGGAAAGCCAGAGATTCATCTTGTCTTTGCCATTCAAACATCTCAGCAGATGGCTGAGATCCAGACAGCTCACTCTGAACACGAAAAGAAAACTTCCATGGTCCCAGGGTGGGGGGCCATCTTTACATGCAGCAGCATACTACTGTGATTCACTGACCAGCCCTTCTCGCTCTATGATCCCAAGCACCCAATGTATCCATGTAGGCCAGAGCCACCCATGGCCTGCAGGTGGATTCATCCCATGCAACTTCAGAACCAAATGGTCAGGGGCTCAGTTTCTGATTTCTGAAGGCAAGGTCCAGGTTAATCATTCTGCCTGATTAAAGTCAGGCCATTCCAGAGCAAAAATTGAAGCAGAACTACCAGTGACCGAAAGATTGTCAACTACCAGTGACCAAATGCAGCAAAAGGTATTTGGCCTTTCAACCCCATCTTGTAACAACATGAGGAACATATCCATGGAAGGTCCATAAAACAGAAAAGTATTCACATCTACATTCTTCCTTGGGCATATCAGTCTGCTAGGGCTGTCGTCAAAAATGCTGAGGCCACGTGGCTCAAACAATGGAAGTTCACTTCTCACAGTTCTGGGGACTAAAAGAACAAGGTGCCAGCAGACTGGGTCCCTCCTGAGACCTCTCCTTGGCTTGCTGCATTCCCGTTGGCCTTTGCTCTATGCATTCATGTTCCTGGTGTTTTGGCCTCTTCTAGATATCAGACACATTGAATTAAGGCCTGTCATGGTTTAGGGCTTTTGTAAGGAGAAAAATATAATATAGGACACATTTTATAATATTATTTTATAAAGAATCACACACAAAGAGGGCAAGAAATCTGTCCACACACTATATACCAAAGACTCCAGCTGAGGCCTGGATCCTAAAATCCTGCATGAGTCCAGCTAAAATCCTGGAGTTCATAACAATGCCTCCCACAAGTCCAACTGGAGGCCTACAGCCAGGACAAGGTCTCACACAGACCCGCTTCATGGATCTGTGCTGGAAAGGCCCAAAGGTCAGTGGTGGAAGCTAGAAAGTCTATGCCAATGGGATAAAGCATCCATGTTAACAGCTGACAGATCTGAACGGGAGCCAGGAAATAATGCTCCCAGTATTTGTGAGCATCTGTGGTACCCCCAAAGGCACCACAGCCATTCTCAGCAACAGTGAGGTCCTGAGCTCCTCCAGCAATGAAGAAATCTGAGTTTCCATCAGGAAAGCCAACATGACAAGCTTCTCCACAGACTGAGCAGTGCACCATCTTCCCCTTCAGAGCCAGTAAACAATGCTTGAGATGAGAACCACAGCTTCTCCAAAATGAACTGTAGCTATTCTCAGCAACAGCAAAGGTCCCAAGTTCCTCCTCCAATAATAGCTGAGTTCATCAGGAAATCCAGAAGGACAAGGTGCTCCAGCAGAACAGCCCCAGAGAACCAACAGCTTCCAACAGCTCCAACAGCTTCTCCAAACAGCATCCGTAACAGCATGCCAACAGCTTTTCCTATTCTGCCTTTTGTGTTGCTGGCAACAACCCTCAAGTGGACCTCCCACACCCAGCTCCACACTAGTCCAGTTCAGTGGGTTGTAACACGTCGACCACCAGTTAGAAATCCACTGCAAGACCCCACCATTATAACCTTCACTTGATCTTATTACCTCTCTAAAAGCCCTCCCTCCAAGTATGGTGCCCTCGGAGGCTAATACCTACACACAAATTGGTGAGGAGGACACAATTCAGTCTAATGCAGCCTGGACTCCAGAAGCTCCACTACCATTCCAACTATTGGATAAACAAGTCACCCACCTGTAAGAGTTTCTAGAAAGCTTTGTCTTCAAGTGTGCTAGGAAGGCAAGGAGAACCAGGGGTGGTGAGGGCTAGCGATCTCAACCTGAAAAAGTAAGAGTAGGGATTTAGGAAGCTATGTGGTTGGGCACGCAAGGTTTCCCCACCCCTGGAGTTACAGGAAGGATGGGAAGGAAGGGAAGTGAGGAGGGACACAGCAACGGCCCTCACTTGCAGAGACCATGTGGACCAAAGCACCAAATGTTGCCACATCCGCCTGCTTTGAGCCCAAGCACAGCCCAGGCAGTGAGTGGATGGTGCAGGTGCCGCACTGAGGATGCGCCCTGGCCACCCTGCCTGGGCATCCAGGGGGATCTGTCACCAACAGTGCAGATAGAGCCCCACCCAGGCCCCCAACCTAGCCAGTCCCTAACTACTCTAACAGGCAGCACACTTAGAGACAGCCTAAGGTTCTCGGAGACTCGGAGACAGAGTCCAGGCCTGGAGACGGGTCGGGAGTGAATCTTCATCAGAATTCTTGGCACCTGTGGGACCCAAGGGAACAGCTAAGATTTCCCTACAGCCAGGGCAGAAGTGAATTAACCTTCTGCATTGGCAGATACCAAACTGGCCTGTCAACCTAGGGAAAGCCACAGAGCCATCTACTGGCCAAAAGGTGAAAAAAAAAAAAAACATTCTAGGAAAACAATAAACAGGAAAAAATAAAAATAATCAAATTCAACTTTAATAACTTCATTATAGAAATGTGATGGGAAGTGTCATCTCATTCGCTTCAGTGCACAGAAATCTAAGAGACATGAAGCCGGGCATGCCTTCGGTAAATGTGTTTAGGGAACTAGAATTGTAATATACTGAGAGGTCACCTAGCCCACAGTTCTAAGAGGCTCTGTAATTCTCTGGTTCCTACGTGTACATGTTCTGTAAAAATAAAACAAATTCGTTTTAGGGAACTTGAAACCTGCAAGTTTAATTAAGGAACTTGAGATCTTGCCTCTGGGCTGACAAAGAGCACTCAGCACCCAGTTCTCCCCTGCTGGGTGATGTGCGAGGCACTGTCGCGAAGCAGCACCCTGATGCTTGCACTGCTGCCTAACAAAAGAGGGAACCCTGGGACTTGGGGCGGGGTGGGACGCTTCCCGAAAGACCACGTTAAAGGGCGTCGCTGGGAGTAGAATCGAGCGCTGTCCGCCTCGCGCCTGCAGGGGCCAGGCTCCGCTGAGCCCAACTCCCGCACCCCTGGGTCTGGAAGGTGTCCCTAATGTTTCTGCTTCTAAGTACAAAACGCAGGAAAGACTCCCAGACAGAGATTCCAGGAAACACCTCGGGGCGTCCAGCAGGGACCCCCAGCCAGCCCGCGGGAAGGCTGCTGGAAGCGCAGAACGGCTGACCTTCCGTTCAGGGTCAGCAGCCGGCTAATCTGCGTCTCAGACTTGCTCCACAGAAGCTGAACAGATAGATCACATTTAACTAAAAAGATGCCATACTCCATCCCTTCTCGGAACTAAAAGCCTGAGACGCGAGGACCACGATGCACCGAGCACGCAGCGCCACCTACAGCACGGCGGGTGCAGTTCGGCCGGTGACAAGGCCGTGGGATCCACAGGGTTCTGCAGGAGTAGGGCCCCCAGGCAGGCCAGGCCTGGGCGTGTTTAGATTGAAAGAGGAAGAAAGAAAAAGAAATTAAAAATAAAATAAAGGAAGGAGACGGAGGTTGCTGTCAGTGATAAACCTGTCCCTTTTCTTTTCCTCGAACTATATCTGGGCCTTTCCTTGCTTGTTCCAAATGCTAACACAGTGATGCCACATACACACATGAAAAATAAGTGCTTTGAGACCTCACCAGAGAATAAAATCACTATCAAGAGCAGGTGACCTTGGCATAGGACGGAAACCAGGTAGTCATCTGCTGTCTCTGAAATTGACAAAAATAAAACCCTCAGCAGGAAGGACGGTCCCAGACTTCCAGGAGCTGCAGGCAGCATGACCCCAGCAGAGGCTCCGACAAGGCCCAGCGGTCCCCTCACCACCTCCAGGAAGCCAAGCTCTTCGCCTCTGCCAAACTCATCTCAGTCCCTGGTTTATGCTTTGGGTCAAACTGACAGGTTCTCCAGTGTGGAGGAAGCACAAGGAGGGCAACCACCCCTTCCCTGAAACCGTGGCCATCCATAGTGCCAATGTTATGCTGTGTCACTTCTCTGTAACTTGCTCCAACATACCTGCTCACAGGGAATAAAACAACCTGAAGGTCTGAGCAAACAATAAGATGCCAAGAGGGGGAAATCTTGACGATCAAGCTCCAACAGCAACAAGGAAGGACGTGTGCTGTGGGAAGTGACACTTGCAGAGGTGCCCTGTGGGAAGTGGCACTCGCACAGGAGAGACAGACATGGACTGGTTGCGTATCACACACTCGGCCCCCTCGCCCCACTTCATTCCTTCTCCCAGCACTCACAATCAGCTGGATTACGTCCATCATGGGACTGCTTCTGCCTCTGGGACAAGCTCCACCATGACAGGACTCCCTTCAGTCACTGCTCCATTCTCAGTGTCTGACTGAGACACTGGTAGCTGACACGGTAATTGTAGAAGGAGGGGGAGCAGGAGGGCAAAGGGAGAGGGGCTCAGAACACCCACCGAGGGACTCACAGAGTCTTAAGGTACTGGATGGCCCGGGAGGAGGGGAAGGGTAGGTGGAGTTCAGAGTGCCTAATGAGAAGCCTGGGATCTTTCCTGCTCCTTCAAAGCTTCCAGTCTGGTCAAAAGTTAATGTGAGTAACGTTGCTAAGATTTCAGAAGTCTGTTCTGGCGAAAGTTTAGGACACAAGTGTGGGAAGAAAGACTAGAGGTAAAGAAGCAGTTATTGTAAGGTAATGATGGTGGTGGGTTAGGTTACAGCCACTGAATAAAACATGAGTCTGTGAGACCTTAAGGATATAGATAAATGGTACAAGATGGGTCTGGAATATCTCATGTCAGAAAGTAAGCATGTGGACATGTCGAAGGCCCCAGAGGCCAACTTGAAGGGTACCACCAGTTAAACTTGAAAAAATTGAACTTTAAAGTAAATAATGACAGTTGGCAGCCCACTGGACAAAATGAAACTCTATGATATCCAAAAGATATAATTACAGGAAGAAGTGGGTGAGAAGGCCCTTCTGGTGAACACCATCTAATAAATGTGGCAGGACAACGGGAACAGGAAGGGAAGTCATCAATGACTGCCTAAAGCTGGTGAGTAGAGGCTCACTGAGGATTGAACTATTGATGTAAGGCCAGAATATTTCCTCACACAGTATGTATTAATGACAATGGAAAAGACAGTGGCTGTAGACTGGAGAAATATGACAGAACCCAGCTTGGAGTCAATAGCAAAGGAGCAAGCGTCACGGGAGATAGCAGGTAGAACATCATTTCTCGGGATTCCTAGCAAGAAGCACATGGCTTGGGTTTGGCCACAGGGCTCACCAGGCAGATCCAGGTCAGCCTGCAGTGGAAGGTCATCATATAGATGCCTTCCTGGGTCACACGAGACAGAGATGCGCTGGCAACTGTTGCTTATGGACAGAACGGGACGACCAAACCCAAGGTGTGCTGGTGGCGCTGTTGGTGCTGCTGAGCCGAGGGCCCAAAGCCCCAATGAAAATCTATCAGTGCTGATCTTTTCATTTGGAAGACTGCACGGTAGTTACTTAGAAAAGTGCCTTTTAGTGGAAAGACTCGCTAGTGTATTTAGGACATTGTGTCAACAGCTTACCTTTAAGTAGTTAATTTTAAAAAAATAATAATGACTAGATTAATAATCAAGTTTTTATCATAATTACATACAGTGATTATGTAAAGCACCAGGAGTGTGCTTGGTTCTCATTACACATTAGCTGTCTCCCCCGCAAAAAAGAAGAGAGAATCACAAGGCTGTGTCTGTTACTCTGTCCAAGGAGGTCACCAACCTCACATAAACTCTTCGGCACAAGGTGACACCCACATGATGACCAAATCAGCTGGCTGCCCAGAACATCTGGGTGGCGGCGATAATGACAGATATTCAGTGCCACACCAGTGTAATGATAGTTCTTTTTGGATTGCGAAGCGCTTTTGAGTTCATTATCTCCTTTTATCCCCACTGTACCTCGATGAGGTAATTAACATTATTGTGGCTGGAATTTTTCTATTATTATTGTACTTATTATGATGAAATGGCCACCCAGAGACCATGGAGTGGAGCAAAATAAATAATAATTACAATTTCAGCTTACCTTTTGGGGAAGAGAACCAAGATTGAAGTCATAATTCATGCACACATATATAGAGCCACACACCACTGGAGGACAGAGAGGCAGCTCACAGGCCAAGAGGAAAGCGTCTACATCATGTACTCAGCCTCATTCTGCAGCGAGCCCAGTCTGACCTCCGTGTTCCTGAGAGTCAGGTCTCTGTCCTTCACTGTGGGCACCCAACCCTCTGTACCTCCCCTCCCTTCTGCCATCCCTCTTCTGGGACCCTCCCTGAACACAGCACATTTGCTCGAGGTCATCACGTCTTGAGCTGAGGTAGGAAGACTGCATCTCCTGAAACCAGGATGGCTGTAAATAAGAAATGAAGACAAGTAAGTTGGCTCCTGCCATTGTTTGCAGAAAGTCAGGCTCCGCCTGGCCAGTGCTGCCCTGCACTGTCAGACCCTCCATGAGGCGATTTGCAGGGAGGTCCACAGACAGGACTCAGAATCAGAAAGCTGGAGCTTTTAGCAAACATGTGTATTGAAGGACAAGCACAGTGTCCCACATGCCAGGCTAACTTTAGAAGTAAGGATAGGACACTTGGGAGAGTGCTCTATGCAGGCAGAGCCTGTTGTAAGAGTAATAGTTGGGCAAGGTCCTCATGTGCAGCTGAGCTGAGTACCTGGGGAGAGTTGGGCTGGATTGTTGGCAAGGATTGCACTTTTGTGGGGCTTCAAGTGGCAATAATGACAGAAAGATCCAAGGTGATTTTGCTTTGTTTTCCTAGAAGATTGGGAGTGGTGAAGAGTGGTGACTCATGGGCTTCTTCTCAGTCACTATGAGTCTCTGCCTTCATACCTTGACAGGAAGCTTTTGACTTAGAACAAATATGGCAGCCAAACCCCATTAGGAAAGTGAAACTACAATGCAAATGCATGCAAATGAGGCCTAACAGGGCCAACAGGATCTCCATGGTCATATCCTAAAGTGTGATTGTGTGGGACCAAAAGTTGTAAGCATACAGAGGAAGGGCTGGAAACCCGCACAGGACCCTAGAAGCATAGCACCAAGCACAGACAAAGGCACAATGGGATTTCCAGGAGTTGGTTTTGTATAATTTTAATCATTAATGTCAGCAAGGGAAGAATAGCCTAAAAACAAGGGCAACTGAAAGGAAACACAAATAATACCAACAAAGCTTCAAATAACAAATAATTAGTAGGGTAACGTTATCAATAGCTAAAACTACCAAATACTGGACACACAATTCTCTTTACCAAATCTCCCCTTCAAAGGTACAACTTAATGTAGAAAACAGTAACTGGAATTTTTTTTTTTTTTTTTTTTTTTTTTTTTTTTTTTTTTTTTTTTTTTTTTTTTTTTTTTTTTTTTTTTTTTTTTTTTTGGCAGAACCAGGAATTGAACTCAAACTCTTATGCTTGCCAGGGAAGTGCTTATTCCACTGAGCCATCTCCCTGGCCCTTAGTAAGTGGAATTTTGAAGAGGAGGAAAAATAGTTATAGGCCTAGGTACACAAGAGGCATGAAGTACACTCCTCAGGAAGCCTGAGAAGCACAGCCTCAGGAGATCTAGACCCTGGCATTCCTTGGAGTCTTCTGTTAGGGCCCTGCTCCCAGCAGCCCAGTGGTGGCTCATTCCTGGCTGCCTCCTGCCCCCTGCTCTATCTCAGCTCTTCTAGAAGTAACAAAGGTGTTTGCCTCCAAGACCTGTCACTGGGGGTTGTCTAGAGTGAAAATTAAAGAAAGAAGCCAAAGGAGTTAGTAACTCCATGGACAGTCCCCTGGCTTCACAGGCTTATTTGCAGCCCACTAGCCTCAGACCACAGCTTGAGAACTTTGTGTGCAAACACTGTTCCCCAGAGAACCCCAAGGCACTCACACAGCTTTCAAGCCGAACTCCAGCTTGACACTTGCAACTCTGTGCCTCTTGAGGATTCATTTCCCTTGTGTGTAAAATGACGCATTCACAGCAACTTCAGGCTAAAGTTGACAGAGCCTGTGGTGGTTCACATTTTATTTCTCCAGTGACATATTTACAACAGAATATAAATTAAAGGCCTTCTTGCACACCAAACCCAGGTCCTTCAGGTGGTTCTTTTTTTGCTTCCAACTGAGTTGGCTTTTCATTTTATTTTGGCAATCTCTTCCAGGGTTAACTACTTCCATTGTAGGTGATGAAATATGTAAGGGTCCACTTAAACTTCAAATGTGGGCACTGCTATGAACATAGTCTCTTTCCCTTCTCTGCAACTCAAATTAAAACATTGATTCTTTTCTTATATTCTAGTCTCAGAAGTAGTTCCACTGCAGAAGTTATTTGAAGACAGTTGCATGCTTTTTAGCAGTGGCCTCTGACCAGGTTCTATCTTCTCCATGAACACTACCAATGGACTTAGTTTAGATATGTATTAAACTAAGAGGCATTCTCTCAAATGAGGTTAAATGTGCTTTATTTTTAGGCAACCTACATGACTTGTTTTTTTTTTTTCCCTAAAAAACAATGCCCCCACTCCAAATAAATCACAGTCAAAATAAACGAAGCGTTCAAGATGACATCAGTCCCATTTGTGTAAAATCCTGGCGTTGTGTAGATGACAAGCAGCAGCCAGTTATGACAAGTGATAGATCCAAGGTTACCATTGATTCCATTAACATTTTTCCATTTCTAAACCATCCTTAAAGAAAATCATAAATGGGGTCACACCATCCTCACATCCAGGAGAGCAACCATGCTGTCTAGATTCATGTTTGTACCAATAAAGAGTTGATGATTTTTGAAATTAGCAAGGATGTGCTTGATTTGCTCTGCAGTGCCCATCATAAATGGCTTTACTCTTTCTGGTCTTCATTCTTCAAATTTGCCTTTGATTGATTTCATATAATCTTTGATGTACTTCTTGTAGGCCTCTGTTGTGAAGCTGGTTTCCTGCAAGTGATGGTTCATTACAATATCCACACCAGTGACAACTGTGCTTTCAGTGCCTTCGCCCTCTGGGCCTTCAGTGGAGGCATTGCCACCAATGAGCAAGTCGTCAATGTTACCCTCTGTTCTACTGACTGTCTTGCCCTCCACTTCCGTGCACAGCCCATCCGCAATCTCCCACATTTTGTAAATGTCAGAGAACATCTCATGGTGGCTGATGAGGTCCCGGTAGACAATCATGGTGGTGGCTGAGGGAGGTGGTGGCTGCGTAAGCTTAGCAGGAGCCGGGACCTCAGAGCAAGCGGGGTACAGCCGAGCAGCGCTTGCGAGGGGGAGGGAGCGGGCGGAAAAGCCTTTAGGTGGTTATGTCAATGAGGTAAGACCACCTGCTGGCTCACAACAGAAATGTCCACTCCTTGGTCCAGGTTTGGGAATTTTGCCAGCTTTCAGCTCATCAATAATTTTTTCAATATCCTTAGGCATCAGATCCTTATCATAGTTGTAATTTATTTGAACCATTGGTGCATTTACACAGGCCCCTAAACATTCCACCTCTAAGAGTGAAAAGTTTGTCAGGTGTACTTTCCCCAACCTTTATTCCCAGGCTTTTTCTGAATGGCCTCCAAGATGGTGTCAGAGCTTCAGAGCATGCAGGGTGTCACAGTGCAGACCTGAATGTGGTACTTACCAACTGGCTTCTGGTTGTACACTGTATAAAAAGTCGCTACTTCATATACTCTCAGTGGAGATACTTGTAAAGCTTCCTCAACCTCATTCATAGCAAAGATGGGAAGCCAGCCATTCTGCCTTTGAACTAAGTCCAGGACTGGAATCGCTGCTGCTGCTGCTGCTGCTGCTGCTGCTGCTGCTGCTGCTGCTGCTTTATTCCCTTCTGGATTATCTTTTACAATTGCTTCTATCCTCTTACAGTTTTCTGGTGTGAAATCAAATGGAGTATCTGGATTATTCTCAGGAGTGTCCCAGCACAAGGCCCCTCTGGCACCATTTTTCACAGCTGTCTTATGCAATTCCTTATTTGTCTTCTGTCTCAGCTACTTTTTACTCATGTCTGTGATTATACCTCTCAGTGGGGACTGAGCTTCTTAGAATGGCTTATGGGAAGAAATGGAAAAGGTTTGGAGATGTGATCTACTACTAGCAAAGAGCTGGAATGCCTTCAGCAGTTCTGTAGGGGAGATTCTGGTCAGAGCTCAGATGATGAGAATGCTGATAGAAATCTTGCCTATAAAGACCAAACCAGGGAGGTTTCTTCTGGGATGCAGGACTGCATTGGTTGCTGGACTCTGAATGATATGTGTTATGGCATGGCAAAAAGTTTGTCTGCATTTTGCTCATGTCCAGAGACTTTGCCTGAGACTGAGATTAAGCACAGTGGACTGGTTAATCTGAAAAAGGACATTTCAAAGTAGTTGAATGTTGAAACAGTCGGATGGCTATTGTGGGGGCTTTTAGTCAGATTTATGTTGAGAATCAAGAGCAAAAAAGTCCAGCAGAATAATTTAAAGTGTTATGATTTTGGCCAGAAAGGAAACATCAGGAAAGCTATGGACTGCAAAGATAGAGCTGACATCTCCATGGCTCAGGAAGAGCAGAAGAATAGAAAATATGGGCTTAAAGACATCATAGGAGGTGGCAAGTTCTCACCCTTTGCAGCCTGAGAACCACAAGGGTAAGTATCTTCGCTTTAAGGAGTGTCTTTGTTACTCTTCTCTGATTGTTGGAGCAAATACCCAACACCTAAAATGAAGGAAAGAAAGGTTTATTTAGCTCACAGTTACTGGAGGTTTCAGTCCATACTCAGCTGGCTCCAAGGCAGAGCAGCACATGGCAGAGAGCATTGGCTCATGGCAGTAGAACAACAACAATGCCCCAAAGAGTAATAGCTAAAGAAAGTCTGTCTCTGTCTCTTACATTACATTAAGGCTCTCTGCCCCAGGCTGGAGAAGTACGCACACCCATAATCCCAGCCTTGGATTACACATAATCCCAGTGAATCATGAGTTAATCACAAACTCTAGAAGTCCCCACCCCATGACTACATGAGACTTTGGAGGGACAACTAGACACAAACCATAACATTCCACCCCTGGACCCCCAAAGTCTCATGCTCATCCTTTTGTGCAAAATACATTTTAGTGCATCTCTAAGAGTTTCCCAAGTCCCAACAGTTTCAGCATGGCTGAAAAGTCAAGTCCCAAATCTCCTCCAAGATCCAAGCAAACTCTTAGCTGTGAGCTCCTATACAAAAGAAAAGTTAAGCACATCCAACACTCAAAGGCACAAGATAAACATTACCAATCCAAAAGTTGCAAACAGCAGGGGAATACAAAACACTGGGACCAACACAAGTCCAAAATCCAGCAGGGCAAACATTAAACCCCATAGTTCCAACTGGAACATCCGAGGCAGTGTACACTGAGTTGTGAGCTCCAAAGGCCCTACATGGCTCTGCCCCTGTGGCACTTCTGGTGGTTGTGGCTCCCATGGCTTCTTTCTCAGGCCTGCTTTGCTCCTTCCTTGCAGTTTCCCATAGATGATCCATGTTCCTGGCTTTTCCAAACTTCAGGGGTTTCCACTGAATAGGCTTCTCTCTCACAGCTTTGCACACTGCCCTTTCAGGGGCACTCTGCCTGGCCTCCCAGGTCTTCTGAAATTGAGGTAGAAGCCTTCTTAACCTCAGAACTCCTGCATTCTGCATGTGCCTAAAACCATCACCATGTGGATGATGCCGAGGTCTGCTGCCAGCTGGAGCAGTAGGCAGGTTTTCCTTTCTCTTGGCTGTAGGGGTTGAGTGCCTGAGTGGCTGAGCACTCTGACCCTGATTCCCAGGCCAGGAACAAGTTCTCCATGCCGGCGCCATTCTGGAATGTGGCCGCTACCACCATTCTGGAACATGGGGCTCTGCAGCTTTCTTCTCCAGGCAAAGTCCCTTGCAGTTCTGAGGCTGCAAAGGGTGGAGACCTGCCACCTCCTGTGATGCCCTCAGGCCATCCTTTCCCTTCTCTTGTTCCTTCTCCATAACGGAGATCCTCTCAGCTCCATCTTTGCAGTTCACAGCTTTATTGGAGCTTCCTTTCTAGCCAAACTAACAACATTTTGGACCATCCTGCTGGACTCCTTGCACTTCATTCTCAACATAAATCTGGCTACAAGCCCCCAATAACAGCCATGTGACCACCCCAATATTTGGCTGCTTTGAAATATGTTTTGAAAGATTAATCAGTGTTCCATGCTTAAACTCAGTCTCAAGAAAAGTCTCTGGACATGAGCAAAATTCAGATAGTCTTTTGACCAAACCATAGCACAAATCATCTAGAGTCCAACAAACAATGTGGTCCTTCTTCCCAGAAGAAACCTTCTCAACCTGGGCTTTACAAGCCAGCTTTCTATCATTCTGAGTTCTGACCAGAATCTCCCAAACAGAACAGCTGTTCCAGAGCTCCTCTTGTGGGCAACCTCTCTGAACTTTTACTACCTCTTCCCATAAGCTAGTCCCAAAAACTTGTAATCTACATGGTCAGGTTTAGCCACAGCAACAACCCCACTCCTGCGGTACCAAATTCTGTCTTAGTTACTCTTCTCCTATTGCTGGGACAAATACCCAACACCCAAAATGAAGGAAGGAAAGGTTTATTTAGCTCACAGTTACTGGAGGTTTCAGTCCATATTCAGCTGGCTCCAAGGCAGAGGGGCACATGGCAGAGAGCAGCAGATCATGGCAGCTGAACAGCAACAATGAACAAAGAGCAATCTCTAAAGAAAGTCTATCTCTCTCTGTCTCTTATAGTACATTCAGGCTCTCTGCCCCAGGCTGAAGTACTCACACCTATTATCCCAGCAGTACTAAGACTCATCATCCTGGCCTTGGATCACACATAATCCCAGTGGATCATGAGTTAACCACAAACTCTACAAGTCCCCATCCCGTGACTGCATGAGGCTTTGGGGGAGACCACCAGACACAAACCATAACAAGGAGAAAGCCACAGAACCACATGTTCCAGAATGGAGGCAGGGGCCACACCAGGTATCAGAGTAGTGGTGACATAGAGAATTTGTTCCTTAGAGTCAGGGCTAGAGTTCCCAGAGATCCGGGCATTCAACCCCTACAGCCAAGAGAGAAGGAAGCCTGGCTACTTACTCCAGCCAGCAGCAGACTTTGGCATCATCCCCATGGCACTGGTTTCTTGCATTTGCAGAATGCAGGAGTTATGAGGTTAAGAAGGCTTCCACTTAGATTTCAGAAAGCCTGGAAGGCCAGGCAGTGTGCCCCTGGAAGGGGAGTGTGTAAAGTTGTGAGTGAGAAGCCTATTCAGTGGAAACCCTAGAAGTCTGGAAAAGCCAAGAACAGGTGGATTGTCTGAGGAAAGCTGCAAGGAGAGAGCAAAGCCAGCTCCAGAGAAAAGCCATGGGAACTACCAGCAGAAGTGCTGTAGAAGTGGGGCCAGGTAAGGCTTTTGGAGCTCAAAACTCATTACAGGTTTCTTCAAATGTTCCACATGGAACTGTAGGACTTAATGTTTGCCCTTCTAGATTTGGGACTTGCTTTGGTCCCAATGCTTGGTATCCTGCTGTGTGTACCTTTTGGAACAGTAATGTTTATCTTGTGCCTTTGAATGTGCAAGTGTTTAGCTTTTCATTTGTACAGGGGCTCGCAGCTAAGAGTTTGCCTTAGATCTTGGAGATTTGGATTTTTTAAGCAACGCTCAAACTGTTATGACTTTGGCAACTCTTGCAGTTAGACTAAGTGCCTTTTGCACAAAGGGGTGTGCATGAGTCTTTGGAAGGCCAGGGAGAAAATGTTATGGTTCTCATGTAACATAAGGTTGATATGGTGATTCTTAAGGATTGTTAAAGCTGTATTATAATGTCCAAGTTGTAAAATGTTAATAACCATGTCTTTGTACCTGGAAACTGGCATAAAGAAATATGGATAGTTGCCAAGTTGACAAGGGGTGGATTGTGGTGTTTGATACATTGTGTCAACCTCAGGGATTAGGAGCTTGGCTGAATGGGCTCAGCCTGGGGCATGAAGAGCCTGCCCTAGAGTGGCTCAGCACAAAAAGTGAATATAAAGGGATTGAGGCAGGATTCTGCACATCTCTTCCTCAGAGGAGCTCCGGTCCTCACAGTCAGCATGGAAGGAAGGGAGAGAGGCTTGATAGATGCTGCAGCTGTTGCTGTGTCTCCTGTTCTTCACTTGTGCTACTCTGCCTGGGAGCCAGCTGAGTGTGGACTGAAACCTCCACTCACTGTGAGCTAAATAAACCTTTTCTTCCTTAATCCTGGGTCTCAGTTACTTTGTCCCAGCAATGAGTACAAAGTAGCTGAGGCAGAGTCCAGCCCCACGTCTATAGCCAGCGAGAATCATTGGTCACAATTCAGACATTTCATCACAGTGTTGTGCAGCCTAAGCTTTGGAAGGCTACTACCCTGCTAGTTTTGGGGCCTAGGATTTTTAATTATGCCTCCACCTGCCCAGTTTTCCATTTTGCCCATTTATGCAGGGCAATGCCCAGGATTTCCTGTTGCTGGTGGCTGTGTCTGCACTGCTGGCTTCCCTGACTCCCGCTCTGGTGCCAGGCCAGGAGGTGAGCAAATGCAGCTGGACTACCAGCTGCCAGAGCTCCTGGCTTGGTGGAAATGGAGACCCCCACACAACACAACCCAGCCACGGTGCACAGTGGCACAACCTGTCACGAGGATGCCCCAGAGAGATATGAGATGAGGAATGTCCCCTTTTAAAACTAGAAGGAGAGCTGTGTCCTTCTAAGGATGTCATGGAGGAACAAGAAAGGCTGTGGAAATGTTCCAGATGAAAGCAAGCTAGAGAAACCGGACAACTGCAAGCAAGCTGCCCCCAGCCTGGATTCTGTACAGCAGGGAAGCACCGTAAAGGAGGGCTGAGGCGGGCTGCATTTCTCGTGGTGGAATATCTGGTTTGTGAGCAGTGACACTAACTGCTTAGATAGATGGGGCTGGGCTCAGCAAACTGTAGCCTGAAGTTGCTGCTGTGATGGAGCATGGATCAGGTAAAACATATCAGCGTGAATGCGTGAGAGCAACAGCTGCACCATTGGGCAAGAAACCTTTCTTCCTGTAGTCCTGAGTACTCCTAGTGTTGTAGGTAAGCATTTAATACAATGCAGTACTAAGGAGAATGCTATAAGGCATGTGTTATCGCTTATATGTGGAAATCTCCCAAGAGCTTCATGCACTCATAGCCAGGGCGTTCCAAAGAAGATTAAATTCTGGGCTGCTCTAGCCAACTAGCTATAAGGAGGTGGAATCAGGTTGGACAAGGCGGTCATGGGGTGTGTCCTGGAAGGGCGTGTCCCCTCCCCAGCTCCTCCCTGAGCTGATCAGCTCTCCTCTGCCTGGCCCTTCCACCATGGTGCCAACAATGCCAGCACCGAAACTTCTAAAGTATGGGCCAAGATAAGCTTGTTTTAAGTTGTGGTCATGAAATATACTATTCCACACTGAGAAAAGTGACTGAAATAGTATGTAATTCACTTTTAAATTATTCAGAAAAGCTGGGTGTGGTGGCACATGCTGGGAATCCAAGCACTCAGGAGGCTGAGGCAGGAGAGTCACTGTGAGTTCAAGATCAGCTTGAACTACATAGTAAGACCCTGTCTAGAGAAAACAAAGCCTGGGTTTGAAGATACCTTCATGAAGTCTTGAGAGCTCTCACTTTTAATTCATGGATGATCAGAGATCAGAGTCTCAAGGGGGTCAGCAGGCAAGGCCAATTCTGTCCCTCTGCGAAAACCAAGGAGAACGTGGACATGCAGTCATTCTGGGGAAGACACAGCCAGGGCACAGAGGCCAAGGGGGAGCAGGAGGACCCAGGCCCAACAGGGAGGAAGGGAAGGGGAAGCGTGCAAGCCCATGTGTGCACACACACACACGCATGCACGCACGCACACACATGCGAGAGCAGGCCTGCCAACCAGAGCTCGCAATGGCTCTCGAAGCCTGGCGGAGTCAGCCATGATGCCAGCATCCCAGGTGTTGCCCAATTCCTGAATCCACAGCGTTTGCTTCCTGTTGGACTGGATGGAGCTTAACTTTCAGTTTCAGAAAAGTCCTTGTCCTGCCTGCAGGCCATGTTCCCAGTGTGCTGGCCCCTGGAGTAAACAAATAAACAAGGAGAGGGAGACAGATGAAGAGGGAGAGAGCCCGGGCAGTAAGAGAAAAGCAGGTGCTTCTGCTGCGTCGCGCTTCACCTGTCAAGGGTGCCCAGGGTGGGGAGATGGCTCAGTGGAGTAAGTGCAGAGAGAAAATGAGATAGAAAACGCGGGCGCCCTCTTGTGGCTCTGACTTGGGGCTGCCACTTCTGGTCGGAGCTGAGCAAGTTGCTCCCCTTTAAACCTCAGCGCTGCGTCAAACAGGGGCAAAACGCCCGCTTTAAGGGGGTCCTTTATGCAAATCTCCTCCCCCAGTGTCGGCTTCGCAGTGCTCCATCTACTGTAGCTACTAACGCTGTACAGTTTATTACAGCTGAGCCGACTCCTCAGCAGGAAATGTGCTGTCTCCACCCAAAACCCACAGAATTTAACCAAATAGATCGTATTTATCCCCAAATTAGTCTTGTTTCTGCTGTCCTCACATACATTAAATCTCAACTTCTGAGAACACAAGCCCATGCACGCCTCATTTACTGGCTTGTCTTGAGCAGCTTGTCAGATACTAGAAAAGAAATTGGAGCTGATGTCAACGAGCACACAACCATGTTGCCCCTAAACGCCTGGCGAGGGAGGCTGAGGCAGGAGGATTGTTGTGTGTTCGAGACCAGCCTGAGCTACAAAGTGAGCTTAAGGCCAGCCTGAACTGCATAGTGAGACCCTGTCTCAAAAAAATCGTAAATAAATAAACGCCTGGCGACAGCACAGGAGGCTGGTATGCTGTAACCAGCCCTGCGCTCATGGAGAGCACACCCTCCCTCCGCGTGCATGTGAACTCCTTATGTCACAGATGTTTATGGGGCCGGCCACATAGCACTGTGGATTAAAGCGCCTGCTTAGGCAGATGCAGGGACCAGGATTTGATCCCCGGCTTGCCATGCCGACCTGGACCCAAGGGCACGCTGAGACGGTGATTGAGACTGGGCGTGGTGACGCACACCTATAATCCCAGTGCTGGGAAGACTGAAGACAGAAGGATCACTATGAGTCTGATCTGTGTAGTAAGACCCTGTAGACCCTGAACTAAACATAAAAAATGTTTATGGATCTCCTCCAGGGTGAAACTTAAAGCTCTGCTGGCTGGGGCTGGCACCCACATGACACAGCAGCACACCCTGGGCTCTAGGGCTTCCATTCTGAGGACACAGAAGAGAAAATGGTCTTTGCCTCTAGGTAGTGCTTGGAACAGGTCTTGAAGCATGAATAGGAGCTCCCCAAAGGGAAGAGGAGAGCCATTTATTCTACAGCTGGAAAGTGAGCACGGAGGGAAAGGGACGAGTCCTCCTGGCTCATCTGGAATCTGGGGGCTCTTGTGTGTTGTACATTACTAGGAAGGAGGCCGAAGAGACAGGAGGGGGCTCCCTGTGACTAAGAGACTGGCTCCTTTTCTCAGCACAAGAGCCCAGTAAGTCCAGTCTGCCAGAGCCCATTTTCACCAACATCTAAAGTGAATGGACCTGAATAAGAGTCCCACATAAAGAAAGCCAGCTAAAAGGTTAAGAAAAACAGCAACTGGGCTTCTTGATCCAGCCATATCTTGGCTTCTTCCCAGACTTCTTAGATACTTTAGCCAATAAATCACTGTTTTTGCTACTTAATCTGAAGGAGATGCTATTGTTTGGATCTGGAGCGTCACCTGATGGCTTACATGTTGACAACTTGGTCCCTAATCTGTGGTGCCATTGGGAGGTAGAAAAAAGCTGAAGCCTCTCTGGGGCTTCGTAGGAGGAAGAAATATCTTTGGGGCAGCACCTTGAGGTGGAAGTGAGTCATTGGGGGCAGGGTCTTGAGGAGGAAGTGATGTCACTAGGGGCAAGGCCTTGAGGAGGAAGTGATGTCACTAGGGGCAGGGCCTTGAGGAGGAAGTGGTGTCACTAGGGGCAGGGCCTTGAGGAGGAAGTGATGTCACTAGGGGCTTGCCCTTGAGGACAGACTCAGCCATCTCCTTTTGTCTTTGCTTCCCTGTTGCCTTCCATGAGGTGAGCAGCTTGTTCTGCCCGGTGCTCCATCATAATGCCCCACTGTTGCAGCCCCAAAGCCAGAGGTAGCTGACCATGGTCAGAAACCTCTGAAACCATGAGCCAAAATAAGCCTTCCCTTCTCAGAGGTTAATCAGCATGGTTATTTTGTCACAGTGACAGAAAGCTGATGCACTTAAACAACATAAATCTATATCACAGCTGTGGACCCCAAGATCAGGCTGTCAGTATTGTGGCCTTTTTGGCCTGAAGAGAGCCCCCTTCTAGCTGCTTCCTCATGTGACAGAAATGTGTTCTGTAATAAAGACACTAAATGTTGGGCCTAAGCCCTGCCCTTCTGGCTTCACTTTACCTTAATTACTTCTGCAAAGGCCTTATCTCCAATTATACCAATAAACCCAGCGTGGAGCTTAGGGCTTTGACATATGTCTGGGCAGGGGGACAAATATTCAGTCCATAACAATTTTTTTTTACAGCTATTGATGTTTAAGGACCTATAGTATGGACTTTGCACATAAGAACTATTAAAAGCATTCCTCATTCAGAAGCCAACCACTTGTTAGTTAAATGTAGGCATTACAATAGAGCAAAAGGATGGATTTGTAAGCTGAATATTACCAAATGAAGGAAGTGAACCAAATGGAGAAATAAAATTATCTTTGTTGGAATGAAAAGGCATACAACAGACGTTCTTAGTTTTCTGCCCTAACCTTTTCAAAGCTTAGAGTAATGTGCCCAGGTGACATCAGGGAGCCTTCTCTGGAAGGGCAGGTGTAATAGATAATCCTGATTGTCAACCTGACTATCTTGAGAGATTAGCAAAGCACCCTTTGGGCATGTCTAGGTGGGTGATGGGTCTGTGCCCAGCTGGTCCCCGGGTTGCTACCTCTCTGGCACATGCACTCTGTTTGCTTCCCAGCCACCGTAGCACAGCGGCTTCATGCCACAGCATCCTTCCACCATGATGCTTCTGCTTTGGAGTCAGCAAACCAGAGACAAGATCTCAGCAACTATGAGCCACGTAAACCATTTCTCCCTCCAAACTGCAGTGATGGATGTTTCATCCCAACTACAAGAAACCTGACAATACAAGAGAGCCCCTGACTGACAGCAGTTAAGCTGGAGATGGAGGCCTGGGCAGTCAGCAGTTGTGGTCCCAGTGTCTCCTCAGCCCCATCGTCCCACTGCTGCCACAGAGAGAGTAAGTGCCCTCTCACCCTTTCAAAGAGCCCTACTTCCAGGAGACCCACTTTCTCTCCTATCCCCCCTCTCCAGTCTACTGTATTCCCTTTGTGGCTTTGCTTCTGGTCTCTCTGGCATCACAAGACCATACCTGCCAACAAGGCCCTGTGCCAGAGATAGCCATTGTTTTCCCATTGCTGGAAGGCCCCCATTAAACCTGCCAAAACGGAAATTTACACATCTGTTAGCCCACAAGCTGGCTATTCATCAGCCACAGCAAGATCTGTTAATTCCAGCCTTGGAATACCAATTTCTTTTTATGTCAAAAGTACTTTATGGTTTTACTCTATGAATAAATCTGAAGAAAACCCCATTGGGTCATATGGCCATGCCTCCACTCCATTGGCAGAAGTATGAGAATCTAGCCTCCTGACAGGGCCTCGCAACCCTTCCTGAATCTTCTTTCCTGCTCATCTTCCTCTCCGTGGGTAATACCACAATTCATCTCAGTCACCCCAGGCTGGGAGTTATCCCAGCTCTAATCCCTACCCTCACTAGTCATTCCCTAACTCCAGGTCGACAGAAGGAGCAGGACAAATGTGTCGAGTTTCATCTGAATCAGCTAGTGAGCAGCACTCGTGCCACTGGCTTAGGGAGGCATCCAGGTCGTGTCCTGCAGGCTCCTGCTTTGCAGGAAGTGATAGCCAAGACACCCAGAACCAGATTCCTGGGATTTCTGCAGCACCCTGCCCTGGAAGTTTTTCTGATTCCTGTTCCTATAATTCTGTAAGCATCTCCCAGTATTCCAAGAGGCAGCAGACTTTCTATAAAGGGCCAGGTAAGAAACAGTGTAGGGTGTGCAGGCCACACACGGCCTCTCTAGCAAGTACACAACTCACCACAATGTCATTGTGGAACACGCTAAACAAGCACTGGGCCTCATTTGTCTCATGGCACAACTTGCCAACCTGTGCAATGTTTTAGTTCTGCTTAAACTATTTATATTGTGTTCTTTGTTTTCCTTCTAAATAGCTATGAATTTTTTCTTCCTTGGTACCATTGTATTAGTCCCAGCCCCACTGTGCTGAAGACCCTTGGCCCTGGCGTATAGTAAACTTCTCCAGGGATCTGCATGGAAGGACCAAGTTTGGAACTCTTGTTTTCATTTCATTTTGGTTGACTTCTCAGATTAGTACTTTATAAAACACAATATAAAAATTATTAGGAAAAAATGAGGTGAGAAAACACACATAAAATACAAAACCTTGGTTAGCATGCTTGAGGCTCTGGGTTTGAGCCCAAAGATTATTAAAAAAAAATTTCTTAATTACTAAACAGATTAAAAATGTGTACCACACTGCTATAAAAGTAAATAAGTTTGTACTTTCGGATACTATTCTTGCCACACCATGGGGCCAAGGTAGCCCTGCAGAGAACAAGCCAGAGGAGCCCAAGGCTGCCGTTTCCATCCTCCCTCTCTCCCATCTCCTCCCATTCCCCCACTGACAGAGAGACCACTGATTAGACCACTGACCACTAGGAGCCAAGGGTTAGAGCCAAAGCTGCAGGAAGAAGAGAACCGCAAAGACCCCACCCGAGGGCCCAGAAACCCACACCCCACCTCTCTTTCTGTGGTCCCACACTCCTTCTACACCAGTAACCTACAGCTACCACGTCCTCTCACCCCAACCCCTTTGTATGTCCTGTCCCCAGCCTGGGAACCTTCCTCTACTCCACCTGGCTGAGCAAAGACAAGGCTCATGGGTCCAAACTGCAGGGGGACAAGGGTGTGTGGCTGCCCTGGTCCCTTCTCTACCAAATCTTTCATTCTCTCCCTTTTAGTTGTAAGCACCATCCCCTAGATCTGGTGTGTGTAGTGGCCAACATTTACCTGATTATTTCTGTTCTTCCTCCAAAATTTACTGAGCATGTACTGTGCACCTCACATACTGTTCTAGGTCCTGCTAAGCTAGTACTAAGCACAAGACAAAGCCCAGCATTCATCCAGATAAGAGAAACATATCGTAACCCTCCCTTGGCATTGGTCTATGAACACTAAGAAAGCAAAGTTGCTTTTTCCCTCCAGGGAGGGCTGCGCTTGGAGACCACACACAGCACCTCCCATGGCCGCAGCTGAAGAGTGGCTCAAAAGAGAAAAGAATGGAGAGATCAAGTAAGAGCACCTTGATGGTTAGTTTTGACTTCAGGATCTAGCCATGCCCAAAGTCTACCCTTGAATTACCTGAGCCAGTAAGTTCCTTTCTTTCTCAAGCATATTTGAGTTATATTTCCATCTCCTGCAATAAAGCAAATCCTGATTATTTCATCTCAGACTGCACCTTCTTCTGTGTGTTTTCCTAGGATTCCTGGTGTCTGTTGACGGCATATTCTGACAGCTGTAAGAGCAGGCAGAGACATCCATCAGGTAGCCTGCGTGATGGACACATAAATAATCAAGGGCTTTCGCTGATGAAGCCCCGGGAAATTGCATATATCAGACACTCAAGAAATGAAGTGTTTCTGGGAACAATTAATAAGGAACTGTTGTGCTCATTAATCCTCGGTACCCAATAAGACATCTGGCTGCAGATCTCTAGGAAACGCAGTCATATACACAAGAACCTACACCCAGGGGCTCTTCTGAAAGCTGGCCTAGCAGGAGTCCACACAGCTGCCCAACCCCCTCTGGGAAGGAGCCCTGCTCTCTGCTGTGAGTTGCTCCAAGCAGCTCACCAGAAGCACCCAGCCAGCCTGGGGCTGACTTGAAGTTCTTGGTGTTTGGGGAGTATGTAGTACTTTTTTTTTTTTTTTTTTTTTTTTTTGG